>JAVQJG010036141.1:0-14871 GCA_036024015.1 Craterocephalus amniculus
GATTACTTGAAAAAGTAATCTGATTAGTGATTACTGATTAGTTCATTAAAAAGTAATCTAATTACTTTACTGATTATTAAGGTTTAGGAGTAACTAAGTTAGATTACTAGTTACTTTATTTGTTAAAACCCCCAAACATAAAAATAACAACAGATTTTTTTTTTTACTGAAAGTGTAAAAGTTGCAACGGTGACTTCACAATGTTTTGCAACTTGTAACTTTTACTTGTTTTTCACCTTCTATGAACATAGAGTCAGTCTCTTCTTAACTTTGTAAATCATTCAACCAGTGCTTCTGTCCTCATTATATACACTAGTAATGAGTAGCGCTAATCTGATTACGTAATAGGACATTATAACGCGTTAGATTACAATTTATTGGAAATTGTAGTTAGATCACTGTAACGCGTTACTTTCTAACGCGTTACTGGCATCTCTGATTACTAATGCGTGTCCATGAGTTATTATTTTATCAATGTCACCATGGACTCCGTAGTTTTGGTCATTTGAGATCTTTAAAATTTCTGCTGCACACATTGATGCTCAGAGATGTTGTTTTGACTGACACAGCTCTTCCACTCTTATAATTTATTTCCTTCAAGGTCATATCAAATAGTTGAAATGACAGATCAGGGTGAAGTAGCTCTAAAGCAGTGGTTTCACTCCCCAAACTTCTGTAGTGAGTGACATTCATGACTGTCTCCCAGTCATGAATGCCAGCTGCCTGTTACTTCATCTTACAGTGTCTCCTTTACAGTATGAAATTTATTTGTGGCACCCAACCTCAATATCAGATAGGACCACCATAAATAGACTGTCCACTGCTACTGTGTGTTTTTTTTTTCTGCCACATGCCTGCCAGTGAATCCAACAACACCACCAGGGGAGGCAGTCATTTATCTCATATATCAGTCTAAATTCATCATCAGTTTAAATTGTAGACAAAAAGTCTTTCCACTGTTCGTCTTCAAAAGTATACTTAATTCCACACTGAGTGCAATGCTCACAGAGAAAAATAATACTTCTGTGAAAGAAATATGTACTTTCTAAAGGGTCTAAAGATCTGCTGAGAGCACTTAAAACGAATAAACTGGCATGGTTTGCTAAGTTTTTAAAATCCTTGCTGGTTGATATTGATGAAATTTCCTTATTTGCAAATAATCCTGTACTGAATATGATTATGCAGGGTGTAATTCATTATTTAGAAATAAATACACTCATAATCTCTTTCTACTAAAGTTAATTTCTTAATCATTATTGTGTATTTGGATCAAGCATTTTAACCATAAACACTGACTTCAGTTATGATAGTAGTAGTTTATCTCAGCATTACCCTTGTCAAACGCCAGTCACTATTTTACGGTGGCTCATTCAGTCACTGACTCTCTGCACTTCTTGACCTTTGCACACACTTATGTACACACACACACACACAGACACATAAATTTCTCTGGTATTTTCCCTGCCAGCATCATCACTGTAGTAAAACCAAGCCTGTTAATTGTCCCAACACAACAGCACTGGAAGTGCAACATAGACTTTCCGCCATTCAATAACTAATGGAACCATGCATTTTTTCTGTGAGTATTTTAACACCCAGTAGCTGCTTTTAGTGTGAACCAGTATAAGTGATGGTTTAATGTATAAATAAAAATTCTAAAGAAAATCCATGGCTAGAGTTTCATAGTTAATATCCTCACCTTTCCGTTTTTGAGGTGCACCAGGAAAGGTTTTGTCAGAGCTGCTAGTTTGGTTTTCCCCAGAATGCTTTCAGTTGTGGATCCATGCAGGACATTCTTCTTCTTTGGCCTCTCGGACACTGGCTCAATCTTCACATTTGCGATCTGTTGCAGAGAATAAATGCATTTTAAGAAACGCACAAGCCAATGAAGCATGCAGACATACAATTGTAGTTGAGAACATTACGTGGATAATTACACATATTTCTCTTGACTATATTTAGTCCAAAATGCATATCTGATCTGCTAAAACCATGTGAGCCACACATACTTCAAAGAGCATCTGGGTCAAGTTTGCTTTCCACCCTATACTAAACAGGGAGAGTCATTGTTGAGTTTTTATGCTTCTATTGTCTGGAACAAACTATCAGAAAACCTGAAATCTGATCTAAACCTTACTTCTGTTAAATCAGGTCTTAAGACAATCAGAAGGGGATTGATCGAAGACTCCTATCCATGCAGTCTGTTGGTTTCCTTACATAGACTATTTGTTATTAATTGGCTAGTATGTATGTATATATGAATGAATGACAATCAGATTGCTTGAACTGATTGTCATTGAAGCGCTTTGAGATGACGTTGTTATGAACTGGCACTATACAAATAAAGTTGAATTGAAAACGCTCATTTATGTACCACTATTTGTAATTAGAGCAGTGTTTTTTTGTTTATCGTTTTGCTTTTTTTTTAAAAATCTCAAATCTGTACATAGACAGGGTATTTATGATGACAATTACAAGGATGATAATGATGATGATGTTTTTTTTCATTGATGTCTTTTTGTATCATATGAACCTCAGTGTATGTATTCTGTTTTCCATTTATATCTATTTAAGCCTTTTGGTTTCTATATTATTCTTAATTCTTTTTACCTTGTTTTAATTCCTTTATTTTTTATCACTTTTATTCTTTAGAGTTTGTTTCAATTTTCCTATCAAATATTTCTTTCGGAGCTTTGCACTGCTTTTAATGTTTTATGCAATACACTATGAGTGGTCCTGTACATAAAATATGCTCTACAAATAAACCTGCCTTGCCTTTTTAAAATCATCATATGATGATATAACTCCTCTGTTTACATGTTTAATCCACATACCGACAGCTGAATCAGCTGATCAACATTGCTGTTCGGATCTCTCCAAACCAGGTTAACGTTCACATCACTTGAGATTCTGTAGCCAGCGCTGCCCCCTCTTGAACTTCTGGCCTTGTCCAGCAGGACCTCAGTGGTGTAGCTGAATTTGTACAGCTGGTTGTTGTTCAGCCGCAGTCCAGCTGCAACATCTGAAGAAACACAGGAAACACAGTTGGAAAAAAGAACCAACGGTGAAAGATGTAGGATTAAACTTTCTGCTTAGATGATTTATTTATACAAATGTCCGCTGATCAAAATACCAAATGTCTAGTTGTAAGAAGGAGAATTTTCAGCTGCTGGAAGGAACGTTAACTTTTCACTTTCACATTTGTTCCTGAGAGACATGAAGTAATTTTTGGGGGAAAGTTTAATACTTTTTTTTTTACTTCTTCTATATTAGAGGTTCTTTATTGCAACTTCTCCACTACTATGGTTGTCCTACATAACCTTTTCCATACCAATAAATGCGCATAAGTTCAACTAAAACCAGCAGATCTGACAGACCACGCCTGTGACTCCATTCATAATGAAGTTGTGTGTAAAGCCCCTGAAAGAGGCTATTCGTATTCTGAAACAAAATAACATCACTTTCACTGCTGGAATAAAAGACCAGACAGTCCTTTGTTATACCTAATCTGTGATTATCATTGCAAAACAAATAGCTTTTTTTACATATCAACATTAAGACTTAGGTGTAAAGTCTTTCTCTTCATATCAGGCCATTTGATAACATTTTGATTTAAGCCAGAACCACATTTCACACAGACTTATATGAAACATAGAGTGCCTTCTTTTCGGTGTCCTTTTCAAAGGATCTGAGGTGATTCAATCATCTGCCATTGAACTGGGTGTGTTCCAGGTGAGATGAGATAAAAATCCCCCCTCCGCTCTAATAATGACAAGCTTAGAAATGACTTTCAGCCAAGACAGAAAACAGACTGACGTGTCATTATTTGATTTCATCATCAGGCCCTCGTGCAGAGCAGAGATCATCCCATCACATATAAATGCAGAGTCAGCTTGTCTGTTGGTACAGCTAGCAAAATATTTAAGGAATAAAAAATCTGTGGTTTTTGTTTTCTTTTGTTTTCTTACAAATGTGTCCTACTCCTAACTTGTGCACTTCCTCTTCTTATCACTTAGCAATGTAATCACATTACACAAAGAAAAGATACACCACTGACCATGAATATTACATGGGTTGGTGGTGTGTGATAAAAATGTCAGTATCATAAAAATCTCAACCAAATACAGATTCAGAATAAAAAAACAGTTTTTTAGTAAACCCTGCCATCCTTGATCATCACCAGTAATTCGAAAAGTAATTTGAAAGCTCTCTTTGGCCAAACACTTAAATCATGTCTGCTGAATGAAAAATAAATAAATAAAAGGTTACAATAAGCAACCACTCACCTTTGGTAGATGCTGAAAGAGAGGAGGCTGCACAGAGAAAGAACACCACAGCAGCCAACATTGCTGGTGCTGTCTCTGGAGCCAGATGATTCAAAGCGGCACTAAAGAATCAGTGGCTGAAGTGGCTCCAAAAGGCCAAAGAGAAAGGCAAAGCAAGTCCAAACCTCTCCTGTTAGGTTTTATCTGAGGGGAGGGCAGACTCCAAACTCCACGCTCAAGTACTAAGTACGAAATGACTGCAAATGATTAACCTCAGCCGCACCGATTCCACGGGAAGTTCTGCTATAGATAGATGCGTTCAGGTGTCCCCCTTTAACTCTGCGGGGCGGCGTCTGCGTCTGCGCGTGCACATGTGATCGATCAATCAACGCGATGACATTATCAGATCGATTCATGATTTAGTGAGGAAGACCCGTAGTCTTAAGGTTATTCGTTCAAACAGGCTACAAAATACGAAATATCACAAGTGGAATATGGTCACTTTTGAAAAGATGCAAGCTGTAGAGAAAAAGGAGAAGAAGTCATATTTACCACGAGCTGGTAGAGAGAGATCTTCGTGTTAGATACCTTTCACCTAATTTCTTCTCCTGGTGAACAGACTCTACTTTGTGACCTTGTAGGAGGAAATGGGCAGTCTTGTGCGAAAAGCTAACCCTGCAGCTCAAATTACAGCCTCCCGAAGATTTCACACTTTGCACTGTTTGTGTGTTTGTATGTGTGTGTAGCCTATGCATAAAAGTTATGGGGCATAACAGGTCTTTAGTTTGTTTAATTCAAACATGAGTAGCCTAATGCTTTTTAATTAAGATTTCTGTGTACTGGTTGGGTCTGGTTCGCATTAAATCTACCTGTGTCTCCCATTTCAGTCAGTATGTAGCCTTGATTATTCATCTTTATCTTTGTCTTTACAAACTAAATTAGATGATGCCATTTTTACAAGATATTTCATTGCATCCTCTCTTCATTTTATGTGAAGGCATTTGTTCCTGAGACACATTAAGCCGGATTGCTGCTCCATTCTGATTATCTTCCCTCATGCATAGATCTAAATAAGCCCATATATAACTGTTTTCTTATTTTGTTTGTTTGTTTTTAGAAAAAGACACCACAGTAAAACTTGGTAATTACATCTCAATGAGATCAATAAATGGTAAATGCACTTGTTAAAACTTACTAATGTTAATTTAAATGATATTTAAATATTAATCATTATAGGCAGGAATTGGTTAAAATTTTTAAGCATAAAGTGCTGATCATGGAGACAAGCCATCACTGCTGTATAATTACATCTTTAAATCATTACTAATACATTAATGTGTAAGCTGAATTTTAATTACATGCTGATCAGCATTAAACTCAGTTTAGCAATTAATTATACTGTGTGATTAGTCAATTATTAAAACTCAAATGAAGTACAGCATCTGTGTAAATTTGATGTATGACCAAACTCAGAAACAGGATTAATACTATTCATGATCCCTGGCTTGAGAACATGCAAACTTGGCTAGCAGCCTGTGGGGGTCAGTTTCTGTTTTCTACATCTCAGATGATCACCAGGTTGCAGCCTCTGTAAATCCGAGATGTAAACAAACTAAAGTTGACTTCATCGTTGATTCCTCAGGCAGTCATCACCTCCCCTTTCTGACAATTCAACCACCGTACTGGAGAACCAACATTCAGGGTATCCAGCCGTTATGTTAACTGATAGCTGTTGTTATTGGAGCTACAGCAGGACTTGCTGAGGACAAGTTAGGGACTCCAAAGAAAATTAATCAAACCAAAATCGAAAGACCCATGCAATAATCTGCAGAAATCAGATTTCATGCCTTCTTGCTGAGCAGCAAAACTACCCGTAAGGAAAGTACACCTAATTGTCATGAAAAGAAAATTTGGCAAACATCTTCACCACAGAGTTAATAATTAGGGGTCTAGAAGCAAAAAGCTGATAGTAAAAAGAAGTTGGCCTCAAAAAAGGGACAATTATCCTTAACAACCCACAACGATCTGAATCTGAATGAAATGAATCTGCGCTGTTATTTAAATTATCCAATCATTTAGCGTTGATAGTCAAGCATGAAGTGGTAATGGAGTGGAGAGTGACTAAGTCATAGAAAGAAAGGATGATCACATCAGTCTGCGTTAGACACTGAGGCATTTGGCCAAAGGTTGAAGCTTAAGTTTGCAATCAATCCCTGATAATACAGCAAACAGCAAACACTTATCAGTTGTGGTAATCTCACTTGAAAATTATCTGTTATGTCAAAGAAAACATGTGTGGTGTGTGTATGTGTGTGTGTGTATATGTATCTTTGTGTAAACAATTAAAATCTGTTGTTCACTGCGTGGAAGAGGTCCATTTCAAGAGAAAGACATCCATGGCACTTCCTTTGACCGTGCTACAACTACACTACCTCCATGAAATTGACAAGCAAAGATCATAAAAGTAACAGCAGGTGCAATTGTTTTGCAACCCAGAAGCCGTAGTAAACCCCATGAAGGTAACTGGGACTGAGGAGGGGGTTGCAAAAAGGTGATTGTTTTCTGGGGGGAAACAAACTGTAAAATTCTCCTTGAGATGACGTGAATTGGCGCTTTACAAATAAAGTTGAATTGAAGTTTGAAAACTGTTTTTCATTATATTCATTTGCCAACAAAGGATAATTTCTTACTTGATTAAAAATGAAGTATTTCAGCATTGAGATGGGCAAATATGAGGGACGAAAAATGACAAAATAAAAAATAAATTTAAAAATAATTATATATGCACATAAATAAATAAATGCACTTATAAATAGATAAATGCAAAAGTAAATAAATATAAAAATAAATAAATACACATATAAATGTATTTATACATGTATTCATTTATTTATTGGTACATTTCTTTATTTCTACATTTCTTTATTTCTATATTCATTTATTTCTACTTTTATTTATTTATTGGTACATTTATTTCTGTATTTCTGCATTTCTACATTTATTTATCTATTTATTTCTGTGTCTGTATATTAATGACGTGGGTGGTTCTAATTTTTTGTTTTGTCATTTTTCGTTCCTCATAGGCAAAGACTTTGTTTTCAAGGATTTAATAATTTTTTACTCTTGTAAAAAATACTTAGCTCATCGACAGAGACACATTAAATATATTTCTTCAACAATCAAAAATGACAGTTAACAGGATTATTTACGTGTACTTGTACTTTCATTCTTTGAAAAAAAATTACTATTGAGAGTTGTAAAACTTGAAGCAAGTTTGTTTTTTTTCTTTCAAAAAAGAAAAGCATTACTTAAAAACTACATTAAACACAAAACAAAATATACAAAGAAGCACATTTATTCAGATATACTGCATATTTACATCTCAACACAATCCAGTAATTTACAAGAATAAGGAGCACGTGTGAAAAAAAAAAGCATAGTCAAAATCAGGAGCATACAGAAACCACAAATATGGCACTAGGTGGTGAGAAATGATGTGATCATAACAATCATATGAAGCTCGTATTATTGGAAGAATGATATTTACACCATTGTAGCTCAATATGCATATAACAGTAGAAACAATCTGTTCAGTGAAGTCTTATCAATGAAGAAAATCTGGCATGATTTCAGCTTGGCTTTGGATGAAATAACAGTTTAAACTCCATTAAAGGTAAACAAAAATTGAAATGTTTTATGATGCTTTGTAGCATCGGTGTTGAACTAAAACTGCTGGTGACAGAGCCTGCTCGCTCTGCTTTCAAGTACTGCATGTAAGTAGGCTGAACACCAATTATACACTCAGTTGAGTGCCACTAAGCAGGAACAAGTACAGTGTTTTTTATGGGCTTTTTTCTGACCCTTGAAAAGCAATTGTATCCCCATATTCCAGTGAAAACTGAGAGCTTTAAACGTGAAAGAAATGAATAAATGTCATCAATAGCAGATTGTATCACTGTTGCAATGTGGTAACAATCTAATATGAAAAAAAACCTATTCAACACTTACAGACATAATGTACAAGAGGCGGTGTCACCTTTAACCTATGCTGCTGTTTGGACAAAGCATGACAAAAACGGAGCATCATTAAGTCCTTTTTTTTGTTTTTTTAATGGAAAAAATGCCTCTTCCAGTGGTTCCTGCTTAACCAAAACACCCAAACTGAACGGCTGCAGTGAGCTTCATATCTCCTCTATGGTGAGTAAAGTGCTGAAGTCTGAATTTTGATTACATGCCACATCAGTGTATTTAGACATTTCTTGTCACTGGTTTACCATTTCAAACTGCAACTTTACAAAAAACCTACTACAACCATCACATCTGTTCAAGATATTACATATTGCTACGGTCCCAGAATAAGTTGCGGTATAAATTTATGTCTGTACGAGCGTAATCACCTTGCAATTAAATCTAAACTTAATTTTCCGCAGCGCTGAGTAGATTCCCTTTAACATTAAAAAAAGTGCTTACCAGCCGATTCACTTACAAACTTTTAAAACAAGTATTTTAAAATACAGAATCAATACGTTTAGGCCAGCCCGTGTCCTGTCAGTGGACAGTGGGCATGCAGTGTATTTCCAGAAATCACTTCAATCTTCTCACAACCCTCCCATGCAGCTGTTGGAAACTGCAGTTGTGAAGCTAATAAAGCTAAGATCCTTTTCTACAACTTCCTCAAAGGAAATGTAAATCCTTTCCTTCATTTTTGGTTTGAAAAAATCCTCTTTCCTCATTTCCTCTGCAGTCCTAACTATCAGATCTACTTTTACTGTGACACATTTGACTGGATTTGTTTGTGTTGGACTGTATCAGAGCTACGCTACATTAAAAAGGTTGCACTGCCTGTAAAATAACTCTGTACGTATTATTTACACGTGAAGCAGATTCTTCATACTGGACAGTTGAGCAGATACATGTTTCCCTTTGCTGCTGCCATTCAAACCACAAAATCCTGAGGAAAAAAGACAAAAAACAAGCAAAGAAAAGAAATGTGAGTTTAAAGAGTGGATTAAAAACTAAAACTTCTACTCAGGTGAGACTCAGGACAACTGCTAGTGCTCACCTGATGCATTTTTCTTGCCTTCGAAAACTTTGTGGAGGTCTTAGGTAAACAAGCTGCATGCAAACAGACAACAGATTAAAACACAGGGGCAACAAAATGATCAAAACTGCATGAAATGCATAAAGAAATCGGATCTGTTCGGCACACCGGAGGGCAAAGATTAGCTTTCTGGCACAGCTTTAGCCACTTGCACTGTGCATGAGATCTTTTCAAGTGTTTATCTTGTCAACACTTCTCTTTCAAGACAGCAGGATTTGACTTTATCAACATGTTCTGTGCTTTCTTGAGACGTTTTGCTTTTGTTTTCATTAAAAGAGATACAATAAACCATTAGGCTGCCACAGTTCTACTCTGAGTTTATTGCTTTCCTGCGTGTAACTCTTTCCCCCCACCAGAGGTCCTCAGGGTTTGAATTTCCTTCCATGTTTAGCAACCTCTTCATCACTCCAAACTCTCCTGCTTTCTGTCTCACTCCATGTCTCTAATTCCACTCACTTTATTCCTGCTCCTCCGTTCACAAATACTCACTTTCAAGTTTGTAACTTGAAACTTGGACCTTGCTTACACCAGGCAAGACAATGGATCGGAGGTGATTTCATCACAGTGTTACCCCACATCTGACATTAGGACGCGTACTGAGTGACCACTTAAAGGCGTAGCTTGCATATTTCCCATTTGCAGAGAAAATTGACAAGCCTTATTCCAAAGACAATATCCCAATATAAGATACCCTAGTAAGCACCTGTTTAAATTTAGACCGTGTTTAGCACAATTTAGCTCTTGTGATTTAATCTACAGTATTTACCACACAAACAGCTATAAATATGCTGGATACATTACAGAAGGTTTCAATTTGTGTTCAAATCTCAGGAAACACTTTATTTCAATATGGAGTTTTGAATTAAATGAGCTGATTTGTGATCTTGGTGCTTGAGAACATTTGTCATTACATTTACTAACATTACATTTATATACATTTACATTACTCCCAACTGTTGTGATGTGCATTGTGAGATAGCTAGCTAACAAAATGGACAAGCTCCAGGTGCTAACCAGGTCTTAGAAAGAATACAGAGTGCAGCATTATGTGCTTCATCGAGACATGGCTGCATGAACATATCTCCGACTGTAATGCGTCTTTACACGGCTTCAAGTTGATCCGTGCAGACCACAATAAACAACTCAGCGAAAAGCTGAAGGGAGGTGGAATTGCAGTGCTGGTTAAACAGCGTTGGTGTCATCCTGGACATGTCACTGTTAAAGAGAAGATCTGCACAAGAGAAATGGAACTGCTAGCTTCTTGCATCGGACCTGAACAAGCCTCTCACTGAAAATCATTCCTTCCAGCTGCCTGAAGAAAGAGCCTGTAGGAGCATTACAATGTTGAATTTCCCTCTGGGATCAATAAAGTATTTTTTCATATCATTTCATTTAGTATGATTTAGGAGTTGCAGCTTCAACGTCTTCACAGAAAGATGGTTTGCTGGGATCAGACTTAGGCCACTGTGGCAGTAATGGAGTTGTATAGTTGAGTAAGTTATTAAACAAGCTACTAACAAGAACTCTGATTTCCTTTCCTAAAATTATTCATTTGCATTGTCAATCCAGATAATATTCTACCTATGAACATTTAATCAACTTTTATTAGACACAGAAAAAATCCAATTGAATTTATGTCAAAATTCCAACGTGGGATTCCTTTCATACTTCTGTTTTCTCACTGGCACCCCGCTGTGAGACTTAAGCCTATCAAAAGCCTTACTCACATCAATTGTTCCAAACAGGGACAATACCCAGGTTTTTACTTAAGCCTAAACAATTTTTTTTACATGCATCTGCCGGAGCCTTAAGCATAAAAAAGATAATAGCTTGCAATAGCATAACAACTCCGGTCAGATTGTTTACTCCAAATATGGTTTTATTCTGGTTAAAACAACCATGGCTGTTTCTATTCTGAGTAACATCTCAGATTAATATCTGAGCATTGCTGTCACCGTTACCAGTAGACAACAACACTCATGTCATGGCCACATGCAGCCCAGAGCTTCTTTTAATAGTTTGTACGGCTTTCCTCTTGTGAGCCAGTGCTGCTGCCAGGTGATGCCAGGTACCAACAGCGCCATGTCACTGTTCTCATGACCCTCTAAATTTTGAGTCCAGGCTGTTAAGTATGCTTTTCACATTTACTTCATAATAAAGTCTGTGAAGTATAAAGTAAATCTGTCAGCAGCTTTTGCAAACTATGCTGTAAACCGGCTTTATTCTTTAAACTGAAAGTTGAACTGAGGAGACTTGAAACACAAAGAACAAACCTATCGCTGCTAACACAGATGTCCTTGGAGTTTTGTTTTGACCATATGCTACATTTGGGTGCTCTTAACTGTGAGTTTGGCCTGATGCTCCAAATCTCGAAAAATCAGGGACTTACAACAGTTCATGCTAGCCGTAAAGGAAGGTGCCTCTTCGTGTGAATCTTATTTAGTTTCCTTGTTTGGTAATGGCAGCGTATTTTTGTGATTGTTTGTCTTTTTGGATACGTTTGCTTGTCAGCAAGTGAAGCAATTTGTGAAAAGAAATTCAAAACCATGCGACAAACTTAGTCTGAAAACACTTATCCAGCATGAACTTATATGAATGAATTCTTCTCACGTACCAACTCTCTCTCACCGCTTCAATGTCGCTCACCAGATTCTGCGCTAAACAGATACCAAAAATCTGAAACAGAAAACAGGCAAAGAGTGTTAGGGAAGCTTACATATTATACAGGTCTGGATGCAAAGACAGATTTATTCACACACCTGCAGTAATGCTATTCCAATGAAGATGCCCGCCACCACCGTTAGGTTGTCCTGAAGCCACTTCTCAAACTGTGGGACACACCCTTTGATGTAAATAAAGGTCCTCTGTTCAGCATCCTGAAAAAAAAAACATTTACAAATCAGTGCAGTGCTCACAATAAAATGCAAATGAAGTGCTTTAAAATGCTGGAACTAACTTATTAACACTAGGAATCATTATTTGTCTCGTAATTTTCTCTAAACTTCTGCACCGTAATAATCATATCGATTGGATCCAGTTTACCACTGTTTTTCTGTTCTCTCATTAAAAGTACTTTACTGGCGATCACATGTAAAGTCAGGAGAACAAACAGAGCCTTTTCCTTACATTATGCTACCATGGAGTAAAGCCAAAGCTAATGATGGGGGGAAGTGTGTGGGGGTGGGTGGGTGGGGGGGGGGGGGTTCAATTCGTATTGCATTGCTGCAGCATGAGTAATACCACACCGCCCGAAGTACTGATGGAAAGCCAGCTGCTTTTAAGGAACATAAGAGGAATATTGTAGCCAGGGTGGAGTGCCGGATGACCTCATGGAGCCAGAAAGTGCCACAAAAATTCACTGTTTCTGCTCTTTAGTCTCTTTTCTAACCCTGGTTACCTGACAGACGAGGATCTGCTCTAATTTTGAAACATAAATCAACATTTGCAACTCACCGTTTTTGCACGGATGTCATATCCACACTGTGTGTTAATAACGTCCTCCTGTGAAGAGAGGAAGGTTTAGGTTTTTAATACAGTGAAACACATCTACCAAACCACATTTGAAGGTAGCTTAGAATTTCGATTTCTGTCAGTTTTCTACAGATACAACTCAGGTTGCTTAATCATTAGGTCTGTGCATTGAAATAATGTGACCTCAGTTACATAAAATGCTTTTTATATCCAACAAATGGCATGAAGAGGCAAACACTAGCAAGAAATAAGTTCCACAGGAAAACATTTTGGAACTAGGAATTATTCAGTAATTTTTTGCCATCATATATAAAGTTCATGACATATTTTCATCACTGTATAACTATGAAAATAAGAATAATACGTTCAGAGTTTTAAGTAGTCTTACCCCAAAATACCAAAGGTTTCGGCCATACTGCACCATCTTACACCAGCATCTCCATAAATGAGTATATAGCAAGTCTTTGTGAGTTTATTTAGTTCCTTTTTTCTAATTATGCTGCTTTATGCCTGCTACTATCTCAAAGTTTGATAGCTTTGTTCTCTATTATTGTTCCAACAGGATTAAAAACAAAGAAACATGCTTTGTATTTCCACTGAAATTTCCCCGACATATGTTTTTCTGAGTTTTTCTTGTATTTTTGAGATTTCTTTTTGACACAACAGGTCAGAAAGTCAGAAAGTACTTTCTAAAGGGGCCCTATGTCAGTGTAAATGTTAAACATACAGCTTTTTTGCCCCGTGCGTGCTCCAACACTGCCAATATGTGCAGAATGAGCCCTGACCTAATTCCTGCGACTGCAGTAACAGTAACACTCAGTCACCCACTATAGAGAGCATTTCGGTCTGAACGGTCAGATTTCCCACAGAGTTTTGCATTCCTGGCGTAAAGCATCAGGTAGCTTTCTGTTTCTCCGGGAGCTTTTGAATATTTGAGAATAGAGTCTGCAGAGACCAAGAAGAGGCCGGAATGAAGCACAACTCCATCGTAGACCCCAAACAAACAAAGAAAAGAAGAGTTTTATCGAGCATGACAAAAAGATCGTAAGCAGTCTGACCGGTGCAGAGGGAGAAAAAAAAGAGTAAACACTGCAGCTGCTTTAGAGAAATGGAGGATGTTTAGATCAGCTCTGGATATGAGAAAAGTCACACAGTGGGCTTCATTTTTACTTTAGTGGTAAGAGACAACTATACATATGGGAGAAAAATAACAAGCAGTGTGAAGTAGATGCTAAAGGTACTGTCCGTGCATAGTGTATTCAGCACGTTGCCACAACAGATTGTTCCTACTTCTGTGAACACTGTTCGTCCAGCCAACGATGGAGTGCATCGTTTGATACTTTTAAGGGATTTTGTGAGAAATTAACATGAAAATACATTGTGTAGCCTACTTGGAGCTGTTGAAATCCCACTCAGCTCTCTTGCTCCTTTACCTGCCAGCAATATCAGGTAAAAGTATTGTTGTAGTAGCAGGAGTAATGTCAGTGCAAGTGCTGTAAAAAGTAAAAATAGTAGTTTCTAATGAAAAAGGTAAACGTTGCCAAGGTTTGCCTTTACTGACTTTTATGCTGGAGATGATGTTGGAGTGTGATGACTATGTGATATAAGCTGTAAAACTGTTGCTTAGAAAAAGTAAACAAACTTGTGTTTGCCACTATCCAGTGAATGCTGTGCTAACACAGCAAGGCCTTGCAAAAAGTAAAATAGATGATCCTGGTAAAAGTGTTATCAGTTATTTTTTTTACTAGAATTAGGCCAACGTTTAAAAGAACACAATTATCTTTTTTTTCCTCTCAAACAGTTTTTCGTCTACCTTTCATCCTGTGTCATGCGCACAGTGGCGCAAAAAGTATGTATGCAGCATATGCGGCGCATAGGGGCGCTAGACCAGAGGGGGCGCCAAAATGATAGTGGAAAAAAAAGATCTCAAGTCTCCGTTTTCAGTTCAAACAGCTTTTGTGTTGATGTGAAAAATTATGATCATCCATAATAATCACGTTTCTGTTTAACACCCCCACCCCTCCTCCTCCTCTT
>JAVQJG010036160.1:0-29927 GCA_036024015.1 Craterocephalus amniculus
GAAGGCTGGATAAAGATATGAAGCGCTGTTAGCGGCTAAAAACCGCGGTTGTGCTACGCTAGGCCTTGTTTTCCCGGATATCTGGCACCTGTCAATCAAAAGGACACGCCCACAATTAATGAGGAACTTTAGGATTGAATAACATCTAAACGGAGGCGCTAGAATTTTTTTCACTCCCCCCACAGTTGTCATGAAGGTAAACCTGACATTTTAAACCTAAAATGTTTTTTTGTACCAGGCTATAAGCATGTTTGATTCTGCTGTAAAGTTGGCGTTTTTAACATGGGAGCCAATGGGACCTTACTCTGTTTTGGAGCCAGCCCCTAGCGGATGAGGAGAGAATTGCAATTTTTTGCACTTCCGCATGTGTATCACTTTTCCTGGCGGGAGGTTGCCGCTTGCTCAGCTCCTGTCTTCGTGGCGGCATTTTCACACATGCATACATACACGGTTCAGGTACAGCTTCTGATTGGCTGTTACACACAAAGTAACTCTTGCAGTCAGAGGGACAGTGCTCAAGACACAGAGAAGGGAGAGGAAGCCTAATGAAGTACAGTCAGAGCCAAAATAACCCCATTTTTATATAGATCTATTTTATTGGCTGTCCGAAACATTAAAAAATGATAAATGTCAAGATACCAAATATCGGAGCCAATAATCAACCAGGTTGATAATCAGTCAACAACTACATGTTGCCGCAGATTATTTGCGTTTTGATGTTTATTGGTATCAGATGGCCAAAATAATACATCCAACCTGTAGCATAACCACATACTCATCCAATTTCTTTGGATGAGATTTTACATTTAACACTCATCTGCAAAGCTGGGTGCTAAAGTTGTGAGGGCTGAGATCAGAGTCTGGTAGTGGGAGGTATTTGGGTGAAAAATGAGTGAAAGCTTGATGAGTTGTGTGTCGTATTTACTGTGGAGGGCAAGTCACATCGAGGACACATTAACGGGCACTTGACAGATCTGGGAGTGTGATCCAACTGAGCAAGAGGGTGGGAAGGGGAGGTCTAACCCGCTGTCTTCTTGCATGAGCTCTGGTGGAAGCATATCCATTGCGACATGCAAATGCATGAGGCAAGCAATCACAAATATAGATACAAGCCCATGGACACACATAAACACACACACACACACATGAACACAGAGAGGCTGAAGCATTGCTCCAGCTCTTCATGCAGGCTTTGAAGGTTTGATCTGCTGTCTGCACAGTAAGCAGATGTCCACCAGGTAAACACAGTGTTTTCCCAGCTGAACTCGCACCAGAACTTAACACAGCATGCAAACAGTCAACGTAATGGAGACTGCAGGGTTTATGTCCTGAAAATAGACAGTATGTCAAACCAAGCTTGGTCAAAGTATATCAAACACATCATCAAGACAGAGGACCTGAGGTATTTAACATTTTGTAGTGCAAATATTCACCTAATAAATAATACTATAGATTAAAAACAAGAAGATATGGAGAAACTGTATTGCCATACATAAATGCAGCACCGTTTTTTTCCAGAAGCAAGAAAAATTTTGTATATCTTGGACTTCTCTTATGCATTTGACTGACCTGTTTTCACTGTGTAGGAAGATATCACCTGTCAGTCCCATCAGAAAGCTGCCTGTCCTTTGTAATTCTTTACAAGTAAGCTGGGCGACCAGCCTTAATTAAATTCATACTGTCATGTATGAAACTGCCAAAGCTAAAAATAAGCTTGCAATAATGACAAACCGCAATTCCATGAGTCATCATTTCAACAATCTTTACTCAGAAATGTTGTTTGTTTTTTTGAGATAAAACACAAAAATTTCAGTATGAAATTTAAAAAAATAGGTAGAGATTTCTGTTGGTAAAAAAAAAAAAAAAAAAAAAATCAAAAATGTTTGAAATGCAAGTAACTAGAAAGGTTTCAGGTAATCACTTGTCAGTCAAGAAAAAATACAAACCGGGTTAGTTTCCAGTGTGAGACAAAATATTACTCATAATAATCTTCTGAATCTTGCTTCTTATCCCTCTCAATATGACTCAATATGACATCTATATTCTTCAAGTGGGAAAAATCCTATTTTGCTTTATTTAAAAGGCGTTCTGCTCCTGCGCAGTTAAATTTTGAAAATCAAATAAAGCTGAGCGTGTAAATGGCGATTTTCTGTTGAGTATTTTATGGGCAGCCAAATGGACTGTAAAATGTGCTGCTCATTGAGCAAGTTAAATTAGCTTTCCATTTCATAATTTGCTCAGGTACACGCTGATAACAGCTTCCGATTTACTGGTATACCAAAGTGACACACATTACATTAAAGAACATTAACTTTTTGTCTATCAGATGTTATCACGGGCATTGCTGAAGATGAGAAGTGCAGTCAAAGGGTCTCAATTCTGCCGAAAATAGATATAATCTCACATTTGACTTTAAAGGTTTTAACAGAGAGGATTTAATCAAGGTTAGCGAATGTGTCATTACAAATTAATGAACTGGGGATGTTTAAAGATAAGGCATTTCTAGGCAAATGTTGCCAAGTTTCCTATATTAAAATTCTATAGTATAGTGGTATAATAGTAGGCCTAATTATACCCTAATCCTAAAATTATAAAGTAAACAGTTGCTCAAAGCTTTAAAGTATTTGCAATACTAAATATAAATACTTTGTCATTCGGATATGCCCATGAAGTTATGTCTTAAGCTGTTTCTTAAACATGTTGTTGTATCAGCAACACTGGGTGGTTAAATCATATTTCCACAAAACACTGCGACCTAAAAACAACATCGTCTGCAACATCTTCTTTATGCTAGAGCATGTTTCAAACTCTTCTGTGCATGCAGAGTCAAAAATGAATCAGAACACCTTGCATTTAAGCTGCTTAGCTGAACAAACCGGTCACTTTCACGGTAAACTCTATCGATTTTCTGACTTGGTGTTTTATATTTTCTTGTCTGACTCTACACGACAAGCGCCTTTCAGTGAATAAAGGTTCTTTTGTCTACCCAAAGAGAATATGTGTGACTTTAGCATAAATTTGCAGTCAGGATGGAGGTTGTGTAGAAAAGGTAAACCGTTCCACAGACTGCAAAAACTCGAGCCTTTCTGTGTTTCTATCTGGATATTGGATCAGCTGAAAGAAACTGGCTGCTTGGTTGTTCTTACAGGGTTATGAATGTTGACACAATCTTTTAATAAATTGGATTCAATCCATTTAAAACTGAGCTGTAAAACCTTCAAATCAATCCGAATGGACAGGGAACCATTGAAAGGTAATATGTTCACGCTTTTCAAACCCGTTAAAAGACAAGCTGCTGAGTTCTGAGCAGTTTGTAAATGATGCAGAAATGACTGATCTACCAATACAAACTGCATGAAAGTAGTGGAAGTGGGATTTATTTCCAGGTTTATGGGGAGGTAAGGAAATGATTGAATATTGTGTGCGGTAAACAGATTCCACAGGAAACATGTACAAAGTAAAAAATGTTCCTGAGGCACTCCACTTTTCCTGTATCAAAGGATACAGCGAGGTATAAGAGCCTGAAAACAGAAGTTCATTCAAGGTGAAAATTAGGTGAGCTGAAGATATCACACTTCTATGCTTTCAATACTCTATATAATAATAATAATAATAATTTTAATGTCATTCATCCCCAACTACTCTCTTGTTTTTCACCCCTTCCCAACAACAACTTTTTATCATTTGATTATTTCTCTCCTATCATTTCCTGATTTCTAACAACCTAATGCCAGTAATGTTCTGCTGCGAATACCAGTATCAACTCAGTGGTCCTCCTCCCACTGGCCAAGATTCACCTCATTTTACAATCCTTAATTACTCACTTCTTTGTTCCTTTATCTCCATAAACACAACATAAAGCAGCATGGTGTAAGAAACCTCAGAATGTATTTTC
The DNA here is from genome assembly GCA_036024015.1 of Craterocephalus amniculus. NCBI lineage: Eukaryota > Metazoa > Chordata > Actinopteri > Atheriniformes > Atherinidae > Craterocephalus > Craterocephalus amniculus. The sequence continues at coordinate 3,896 of JAVQJG010036160.1, forward strand.
AACAGTGTAACATCAAGATTTTAGTATTTGGAAGAAAAAGACAGGAAAAAAGATTAAATTGAAAAGGTTCACAGCAGGAATTCTGTGACACAGCGCCAGCTATCAACCCATTTATCCGCTGTCTGCTATCCTTCCTTCTGATACACAACTCATTGGCTTAGAGTCTGCTGGTAAAGAACATTACTTCTTTTCAAATAGCCTTCAGTAATGACCCAAAGCAATGATATGCTTTCAAATGGTAAGCTGTGTTTGCTGTAAATCCAGATATCTGGCAGAGGCCTCAGGGTTCAGGGCTGGCTTGCAAACATGAGCTGAGCAAAAGATGGGATCCCATGTGTGCTTACATATTATCTACTCAAAGAAGATACTCAATCTCCCCTCTTATGTAGTAACAGCTGCTAAAATATTATGAACTCACAGATTCATTGTTGAAATATTCAGGGGGAAAAAAGCCTAAATCTTCTCTTTACTCTTTCTGAGGCATGTCCTGATGTAGTGCCTTTTTTCTTTTTTTCCTTGTCCAACTGAAAAATCTGATCAGCTCAATTTGTTCAGTAAAGTTTTGAAATATTACTGAAATGATCTTTATCCATGTACTTAATAAATGTGCTAATCAATTTTGATATTTGGGGCATTTTTGCTGCAACTTTTTCAGACAAATCTAAACAAATATCATAGATAACAGACTGCTGTGATCTGCACCATTCCTGATCCAGCAAAGGAATCGAAGTCGACATTATTTGAGGTATTTCTGAATGAAGCCATGCAGACCATTGGCTTAAAAAAGCAATTGTCTAAATGTCTTGAGGACTGATAGGCTCTTAATACAATCACAGCATAGGAGAGACATCAGGAATGAATGCATCAGAAATTTCAATCACAAAATAAATTCTTTGCTTATCAATATCAATGTTAATGTCTGTGCCTTAAAATAAAATGAAGCATTTTCCCTCACAGCTACAGTTTTTGACTCTGACACTGCTGGGCTGACAGTTTTGGAAGAATAGGTGCTTAGTGATGTAACTTGGATATAATGGTATTACATGACATAGAAAGCAGGGCAAGGTCAGCTTTTTGCATATTTTTGCCACCGTTTTGGATTTGTCACTTTCACGTTGTGATTTAAGGAAGAAAACTATTTTTACTGAACTGGGTGCTTTGCCGTAATGTCTAAAATGTTCAACAAAAAAACAACAATCGTGTTACTTTTAAGGGGATTTTTGTGTGTGTCCTCTAAAATCCACAGTCCTCCCTTTGGTTTGCTGTCTGCATAACATCGCAAGAGTGGTAAAGCTTATCCCTGCCAGAGAAAACACGTTCAGCACTTTTGCTTGCCATTAAGCATTTTACGCACTTTTTAACAGTTAATCTCACGACCGCCATCTGCTCCGTCACCAGTTGTCTTTGCACAACAAGAAAAACATCTTTACCCCAGAAGCCTCAGAGAAGCCCTCTCCCTTTTGTCTCTTCATCTCATTTCTGCATCGTTCCTACATCCACCCTTTCATCTTGTCATTCCCCGTGTAGCTTTTGTCACCGTCTCATTTCTGCTGCAGCTGATTGCAGCCTGTCAACCTTGACAGATGTGTTTCCACTAAGTGTGCACTATCAGGTTATAACTGCAGCACACAGAGCTGCACTCAAAAGGTCAGAGGTGAATTTTGAGTCTGACGATTTAACAAAGTTGATGTCATATATGTGGAGGTGTTTCTTTACACTTGCTATGTCTCTGCACAGCCGATGCTGAAAGTGGCCCCTGGCAGAGTGTACCTTACCTACGTTATTGTTTCATCTTAGGCATCTTCTCTCTCCAGTGCTCAATTCAACATTCCTTGTCTTCTGCGTGCGCACATTTCTCCACCTTGAAATAAACAGAGATGTAGTCAGTAGTTAAGAATTAATCAAAACACATCAAAACACTCCTATCGTGCCCTTGTGGCTAACATGCTGGTCTGTGTGCTATGAGCTCAAGCTGTGCTGTTGCTCTCTCTTCTTTTTGTACACTCACTTCAGACTGCACCGTATTCCATTACTGGTTTAATGCTGGTGGAATGTGCAGAGCACAACAATTCAAAAGACAAATAAATCAAACCATTTCTGTTTAAGTTGACCCATGAAGAAAACGTGATTTTTAATCGGACTCGCTGGATTAACCAGCATTAACAATGTGTGTTCATAATCATGTAAGCTCCATCTTGTTTGGCCGTGAAATCACAGCAGCAACTTGTTCGTTTTGATCCTAAACCCTGTCTTCTCTAAAGCCCTAAACAGAACAAAAGGGGAGAGGAGAAGTGCAGAATTCATTTTAAGCCTATTTGTGCAAACTAAAATCTGGCATGTCAGGTCCTTGAGGTGTTTTGAGAGAGAGTGAAACCAGCCTTTGTCTCAGTGCAATGGTTCCTTACTGCTCAAAATCAGTCAGAAGAACACTTTTCGCTCTTTTTCTTAAGCTCATATCAGCGACCTGTCACCATGTTTTTCCCTCATATGAATACAACTTTTGTAGGACACATTGAGCTCTGAGGGACATATTAAATTAAACCACATTCATTATTATGCTCTTTGCAAATAAGGCTTTTCAAAGAGCATCCACTTCCTCCTATTCCTTTAAGGTGATAAGGAGACAGTGGCAGGTAGTTCAGTATGGGGGCACAGAACAGATGGTGGTGTGTCAGACTCACGCCAGGTGCACTAAGGTGGAACAGGTTGCATACACACTCGCACACTCACACTGGTCAGAGGGAGGGCACTAATGATTCAGAGGGGGTCCTTTTCATATGACAAGGGTGCAAGGAAAGGTAAACTAAAATAAAAAGTTACAGCAATGTGAATAAAACAAAGAGTTACTTTGACCAAGTTAACCAAATGAAAGACACAAACTTCCCTTCTTATATGGGTTTATGCTATAACAGGACTTTCTTTAAATATATCTTTTGACATTCATGCATGTCATACAACAAGCATCTGAGGCTATTGTCACATATTGCAAAGATATCTGTCTTCCAAGTATCAAAGTAAATTCAAAATGAACTAGGGTTTTGTTTATTTGAGCAGAAGATGTGATGTACAAGCTAAAGAAAAGAGACCTACGAGCACCAAGAAAAGCATCATCTTATTTAAGATGAACTGATTCTCAGTTTGTTTCATAACTAATTCATAACTAATTCATAACTAATGCACAAAAACCACATTTTAGGTAAGCTGTGTTAGAATGATGTTTCTTAACCTAAAATTGTAAATAATTTGTGGATATCACCACTCTGAACCTGGAAGAATTACTGTATGCAAAAGACAAGGCTGGAACACAGGATTGAATGGCAGAGAGGCCTTTGAGGCCTTCAGCAGTGCTGCAGTTAAAACAGTCATGATTCTGTAGTGGGAATCACTGCATGGGCTAAATAAGACTTCTAAGAACTGCCATCTGTGAAAACAGTTCATTGCTATACCCACAAGCATACATTTTTATTAAAAACAAAGCAAAGTTTGATCTGGTAACAGGGTGTTGTTTAAATTGGGGTGATGCAACAAGGTGTTACACATGCACCTTTCCCAGCGTTTCTATCACTGTTTACTGCAAGCATTTAAAAAAAACTGTAATATGTAAACAATAACATTTAACACTGTGTTTTTACAACTTGCGCTATTAGACATAATGTACAGATTAAAGAGATAATCCTTATCCTACACACTGTTTCATTGTGAGGTTTATATTCTGATGTAAACTGTTTTCACTGGGTGTTGAAATGTGTTTAAGTTTAGTCTAGTTTATTGTTATGCTTTAAAATAAGAGCAATTTCTAGACGGACCTTATCCAAAACTACAAAGATTTTAGACAGGGTCTACGATGGCTACAAGACAGAAGTATATGATTTCTTCACATAATCACACTGTAACACTAATTGTGAATGAATAGTGTGGATTTAGAAAGAATATTATAGTCATAACTTTATCGTCAGTATTGCTAGCACCATCTTTACATAAAAGACTTTAGCTAGAAAAAGGAAAATCACAGTGACTTCAGTAAAAGATGAACTTTCCAATCTCCTGTGTCCTCTTCTCTTTGTCAATCATATCACCTTTTCAGGGGGAGAATATCAATTTCACACTCAGCTAGATTGCAAAACACACACACACTATTAAACACAGGTAGAGAAACAGAGAGAGTGGGAGAGAAATGGATTGCAAAAGGATAAATTAATATCAGACCCACTGGCATACAACATCGTAACTCTGTGAAGGAAAGCTGTAAGCAGCAGGAAAACTTGCACCATGTACTAAAAAATATGAATGACATTTTTTCTTGTATTCACAAAAATAATCTAACTTTGATATTTAAGCTGGAAATGTTCTGTAAACTTTCTGTATTCCACTTTGTGCATTGCCTACAGTCTGAAAAATTCACCTGCTCCCAACAGATTTCCAAAAAGCAGAAATGATTGCGACCTACCCAAAATAAGTGGAAGTCAGAAATGCCTTATGAGAGATAAGAGTGAGACGGCAAAGACAAATAAGAAAATGGCAGCTGAATCAATCAAGAAAACGCAGGAAATGACATGGGAACTGAACAGATGAGAGAAAACCTTCCTTTCTGTCAGAAAGAAACCTTCATACGTTGGAGTGGGATTCAGAAATAGCCAGCTCAGTATTCATGAATCTCTTAAAGCACAATCATTGACGTAAGCGATACATAAAAGATGAGGCTGAGTTTGACCTGAGCATGGAAGAGGAGGAAGAGGAGGAGGGAACGAAGTGTTCTGCAAAGACTGAAATGGAGGAGATGGCGATTTAGACTCTATTGGGGGATCCTTTGATGTTTTGGCAGATGAGGATGGTCTGTGGATCAGCCTGTGGCCCTGCTGCATTAACCCCCCAAGCTCCAGCTATGCTTGCACTGAGTCAGCAGCAGCACCAGCTGGCTGCCTGCCTGGCCAGCATGAAGCTTAATCTTCACACTAGTGGAGCACAGATCTATTATACAGACCTGTTATTCAAACTTCAGCAATGATTATTTCCACGCTTTTTTATATCCTCAAAGCAGTTTGACGTTACAGCAGTCAGCAGTAGATTTGATGTTGACGCTTATTTTGGACAAAGATTGAATTTGCGGAGCGAGAGCTCATAACATCAACTCAAAAGTTATTGATCCCTTATCTGCCAGCAGACATCACAGAGGAAATCACAAAAGAGCCCAAGCAAGATCAGAAATGACTGAAAATCCCACTCGCATAGACAGACGTACACATAAAGAAACAGATTGTGCATTTTTGCCCGATTGTTTGAGGCGTGCAGACACCCTAGTGAAAAAGAGAGGTGAATCATACGAGAAAGAGGATTAAAGGGACTGTGAAAAGCTGAGAATTATTGACAGGAAAGACAGGGATTTAGATTTAGCTTAGCCGTCCGCCAAACGTCTAACCCCTCCCCTCTCCTTTCTATGTGGCCACGCTTACATGCAGAAACTCATGATGACTCAGTTAGGACATCCAAAGTCACTTTGAACAAATGCTTCTCCAGACATCATTTGTCCAAGCATGGCCCTACTCTGACCTAGCATTTTACATTCACACTCTTTTCATTCGCGACTGTGGATCGCTTGAAATTGTGAAGGCTATGCTGGTGCAAGAACGCATGGATGCAGTGACAAATGAGAACTTTCACAGGATCTCATCTGTCTGCAGAAAAACACACTAATCCGACTAAAAAAAACCAAACCAAATCTGCGTGTGATTAAAATAATTCCAGATTTTGAAATAAATAAATAAAATCCCTGGGTGATTAAACTAACATATTTGTTTGCTGCTACAGTACAATTGCAGTCTTACTTTTTTCCATTTCCTGCAGGCAACACTGGTTTGCAAAAAAAAGAAAAAACGCCTGACCAGGCTCACAAGAATCTATTGAAAGCCTTTTCCCAGTGAGACAGACGTAGTAAGGACAAGTTTGTGTAGATGTGTATTTTAGATGCGCAGAGTTTTTCTTTTTTTTGCTTTACAAGGACACTGAGATATGTGCAGTATTTGAAATTGAAATATGGGGCATGAATCAGAGTCAAGGGAGAGGTGGCTGGGGGTTGATGGCACCCCACCTGGCTGCTTAGACTTCCAAAGGGCACACTTAATGAATTCACAGCAGAGCAACGTGAGAAGCACATGCTGATGACAAGTAATCATTTATTAAAAAGCAGGTGTTCGGGGGTGTGTCTGTGTATTTGTGCTTATGTGTGTGTAATGGGTGCCTGCCAAAACACAAGGATGCAGGTCTAATTATTTCTAGGAAAAGGCTTTAAAAATTTCGTACGTTTTCTTTATCTTGAAATATAACTAAAGATAATGGCCACCCGGCCTTTCTGAGGCAAAGGCTTTTTAGTTTAAATTTAGCATTTCTCTCTTTTTGGGAAAAAAAAGTCAATAGATTGCTTCATGGCACACCTCGAGGCAATATATGATGACAAATGATGATGGTGAAAAGGTGATTCTTGAATTCTTTGTGAATTCTGACAATGGGCTTGATGCACAGATCCACTGCTTCCTGCTCCTTGTTTCCTGTCTTTCATTATTGGATGAACTGATTAATCCAGTTGTGTGTTATTGCTGTGACACACACCTTGTGAGTACCGAGGTTGGGAGTTGCCTTAAGTTCAGGAAGTAGCAGAGTTTCTGCATAGAACCCATTACCTTTGGAAATAAGCACCCAAGATACATTAAGATTTATCATAGAAACTCAATCAAATTAATCTATGACCTCTTTCAGCTACAGTAATAATCAATTAGTGATTTAAAAAAAATACATAATGATGTTTTCTCAAACAAGTGATGTTGACACATGTGTGACCATTTCAAGGTAGAAAAGTATCAACCATTAAAGGCTGCAGGCACTGTTTAATAACTCAGCTGTAAATGGTGATTGTGAATGCCTCTCGACATGCTGCACTGAGCAGCATTCACAGTTGCAACTGCGATTTAAGCACTAAATAGCAGAAAACAGGAGCGGGACATGGGCTTACTCTGCTCCAAACTGAAGCTGTTTTTTTTTTTACCAGTCCTTTTTTTTTGTCTCACTTGAGATGAGCTTTGTAAGTACACTAGTTTTTGATTTTTATAAAAAGTGCGGCCAACTCTTCAGCTAATCAAAACTGGTGTGTACCACGGGGCTTCCCCGATAGAAGCAAGCATAAATAAGCCCTTCATTGATATCGTGATTGCAAACCTTTGCAGGAAGCAGGCGAACAATGTCGAGGGCGTGAAATGAAATGAGATGTAATGCCTTTTGTCATAATTCTTCTTTGCAAATTTGTATTTTTCCACAACGTTGTCAGTTCAGTTTAGATCAGATTATGGGTTCCATCATGAAATGCTAAGAAAAAACAGCAGTCAAAATAACCAGATACGAGACAGAAACCTGGCAGCCAGGGCAAAGGAGAGAATGTTGAATGCAGTGGAAGAATAAAGGAGACATATGGCACATTATTCCTGTGGCTGTTACTGAGCCGGCAAGTGAAATGAATACCAATGTGAAATCCTGGAATCATTTAAAGGAACCGAAGAATCGTTCTACACAATATTCATTCACACAGGCTGACTCATGGGATGCTGATGGCTCTCTGCGTGCTTTAATTCTCCATAAGTGTTTTTCCCGGTTATTGATATCTACTGTTAATGCAGCTCACAAGATCAGCCCGGTCACCAGAGAAAAATGCTGTCATTAAATAGTTTTTGAAACCATGGAGACGTGTCACATCGACATATCTAAGGAATAGTATGATGTTTCTCTCAGCCCATCACAGAGTGTGTAAAAAGCATTCACTTTGCGAGGTGAAGACCTAGTTTGTAAAACCTGATTCCTTTTCCTAATCCCAACCATGTTTTGTTGCATTCAACTAACCTCATAAAGGCTGTAATCAAAAGTTAAGAAATAACACATAAGAACCTTTGCAATGTCGCCTTGAAAATTCTGATTGAATTAAGAAACGACTTCTACAACTTAAATATGCAGTCAGCTTTCCTGTGTGAGACAGGTAGGAGGACGAGATTACCCTCTTAGAAACGCTCACTCGCAGCGATATCCGAGAATTCAAATTCTATCACGACAGTAAGTGGATGGCGCATCCCGAAAGCACATTCTACACTTGAAACCCACATAATCTGCGAAGCTTTAATCATTTGTGAAAGCTCGAGTCAAGGTGTTCACCAACTTGAGCTTTCAGAGAAAAACAAAAGTGCATTTCTACAAATTAAATCAAAGGAAAATAGTATAAACCTAATCAAGTGCACTCAATAGAGACACGTATTTCCAAGGTCATAGTTTTGAGAGGCAGAAACAGAGAGCACTGTAATGAACACTCGTGTAGTAGCTCCAGTCTATCTCCAATTCTGTCAGCCTCTTCATTCAAAACTGTCACCCTTATCTTCTCTCGGCTGCTCTCTTTCCAGGCATATTTCTCCCAGAACCTTATTTCTGGTCTTTTTTTCATACATTCGCTTCAAATCCTTTGTTCTCTTTCATGCATAAGCATCTCCTCTTGCCCTCGCATTATTTTCCCTACAGACATTCTCTTTCCGTCTTGCTCTCGCTCCTTCTCTGACTTAGTCTCTTTCCTATGCTCAGTGATCACAGAAGTAGCGATCTATCAGGACATTCTCAGTAACAAGAGGGCAATTTTCTGGACTTGGCAGGGCATCAGTGTTACAGACAGAGCTGTGATAATAACCACCAAGAAATTTGGTTTACACAGAAGGGCGTGTGTGCCGCTGCAGCAGATCCAAGTACAGTCCAGTCCAGAGATTTTATGCAAATTTGCATCGCTGCCACGGGCTCTACATGATTGGCATGAGCTGAGGAGAAGGGAGCGTGCAAATAGTCGCTGAAGAGAAGGGTGTGCTTGGTGATTAAGTGGAAACACAAACTCAGGACTCTAATCAGGTTAAATCAATGTGAACTAATCCTGTGCCAATTAAGAAACTGTGTTTCAATGTGGTTCCGGACATAATTTAATTTCTTTTTTTAGTTTCCTGTTGAGAACTGACTGATTGAAGCCAGTGGAGATGCACCAGCAGAGGGGAAGAATACAGTTGTGGAGATTTTTTTAGCCTCTCAAGACGCGTCCTGTGGTATTCAGAAACACACTGAATGTGGGTCATACATTAAGTGTTTATATCTGGCCTGCAGCACAATACTCTGCAGTACTCTGAAGAAATGAGAGACTGGATTAAAAAAGAAATGTAAGGGGGATGACAAGTGAGAAAGTGGCAGTGTGATGATACTTGTCCTTCACCCTGATAATGGTTTGTCATATTTTATTCTACATTTCTCTAGGATACCCGTCTGCTCCCTTTCATTTAAAAGCTTTTACAGGATATTGAAAAATCTGTGCAGGAATCTGGATCTGCTCCTCTGTGCTCTGTCATGAGCACAGAATGAAAATAAAATAAAAAGCACAATAGCATATTTATAACGCAGAGACAAGAACAAAGCAGTGGATGTTTCGCTGAGAGCGAGAGGCTGCGAGGAGAGCGCAGAGTGAAAGAGATTAGTATGCAGGTAGAACTTCAACAATAACCACTCCTTCATTGTAAAAAAAAAACAAAAAACAACAACTTCTGAACAATTTGGGATAGTTGAATATAGCCGCTGCCACTCTGTGAAGAGGGGCGGCATCACAATCCAGGCTTCACAATACTTAGATTTGTAGTAGCTGCTCAAGGTTTAAACCGTTGGATTCTCTTTCAGTGTTAAAAGTGAGCAAATTTCAAGCAGTAGCCCTTACAATAGAACATTTCTCTTTGCACTCTTGATTGAGTAATATCTGAATATCTGACTGATCATTTCCTTTAGAAAATCATTGAATTTTTAGGGGGGGGAAAAGGAAAATAATATAATCTTGGCAGGAAAAGTAAAGTAATTCAAGTCAAGTAATTTTATTGTTCCCAAAAGGGAAACTTTGTTTACAGACAGGACCTTGTGACATAAATGATAAAATATAACTTACATAATCAAACGTGAAACATGGCAGTCCGATAAAGCCACCAATTAAAACCACTGAGAAAATAAGAACCAGAATAGCTACATAGACCTGCTGCTCCTTACCGTCTTTATGTTTGGTTGATTATTTCACACCTTTAATATTACCGATTGCTGTTACATTATACAGTGTTTTAATAACCTTTACAATGAGGTAGAACTTATAAGGATCGTGCTATATGAGTGGGTAGTGCCACCCAGCCAAAATGTCTTGAGTTAATTTTCTGTTGGCATTCAGTCCTGCTTTAAGAGTCAGCTGCTACCAGGTGCATGCTGATATATGAAATATGACTGACACCTAACTGATAGACAGACATATTGGAATGAGCAGTCTGTATTTAATGTCCTCCTCCAGGATGCTGACGCTTTCCCCCACTGAACCAGGATAATCACAGAGTTGAGAGTTGAGAGGATGGAATGACCTGCTGTGAGTGGGTTCAGCTTGGGCTTACTGTTTGTAGAGTGATTAACACAACCACAGTGGTTTACGCTCAACAGTTCCTGGTTAAGAAATAGGATGCCATCCTCCAGTAAAAGGATGGAATAGATATTAAACACGTTACTGAGGTCGCTGACTGTGTAAAGTGAAAAAAGTGTAAAAAATGTATGTAGTTTTTTTTTTCCCTTAGGGAGTGTGAAATCATCCAATCCACCAAGCAACCCAGCAACTCAAAAGAACTGAAGCAGAGTTTTGTGCATTTTCTGGTGGTACTACCAACACTGTTAATCCGTGTTGTTCACTCCAGAAAAGCACAATCCTTCCAAGCTTTACCCCGTTCTAAAGATACCTAATCAGGCTTTCCAGTGATGTATAATACCAGATGGCCTCAATGAAGGTGACAAGTAACTTTCCAAAGTCCCATGCCTTTTGTCCAAAGTTAAAGATAGAATGTATTCTTAAAAAAATCTCTCAGGAACAAGAGGCCAGAGCAGACTTGACTGCTAAGAGTTTATATTCTGCTAATAAATTCCATTTGTCATTCCCTCATGTTATCTTTCTTTGTGTTTGCTTTTTGCCTCCAAATTACAATGAAAACTGAGTGGGCACATTTCCACGCTTTGATGCTCCTAATTAAAATGTTTGGCAAATACTGATAGCAACCTATTCATATGCACTGTAGTAATTATTTATGTGTGGGTCATGGTTTCTAGCTTATAATAAGAAGTAGTTATAGTGTGCCTTCAGACTTAAGTCATATGGAGCGGGAATGGGTTCAAAATCAAGACATATCAAACATATATATGCTCACACACACATACACAAACACACACCTATATGTCTGTATATACTGTATATACACACACACACACACACACACACACACATATATATATATATATATATATATATATATATATGTATATAAATAAAATTGACTATCTATACTGTACATTGCATAGGGAACTCGATTTTCCGGTGCATTTTAAGCGATTAAATATAGGGATTGTGCATGAAACATCGATAGAGCAGTACATATAATCAATAAACAGCAAAATGACATGACAAACTGGTCCTTTTTTAAAAATTTGGCTTTTATAGTGTTTTAGAAAAAAACTTTTCATGTACATAAATGATATAAATCATGATCATCTTAAGCATTCGTTTGACCACTTTGTCGTTTGGTAGGCTGATGCATATTACTGAAAGTCAGGAGACACTTTCAGAGAACAAAAGAGCCTTTTTGTAATCTATGTACACGTCATGCATGGATGTCCATTAACCGCGCTGAAGGGCAGACAGCGAAACTGTTAAGTGAAACGGCCTTTGTGTACGTCTCTCCCGAGGAAATCAGAGCAGTCTAAGATAGCTGTTGTGTATTTGACTGATCTAATCGACAAAATGAAAATACATTTTTATTTACTGCTGTTTCCTGTTTAGAAACACCAGTAAGCAGCCTGGATTAATACAATCGGCTGTGAAAACTTATTGGACTTGATCAGGAGGCAGCATGAGTCCATTGTAGTGAAACTGTCCAGGACTGCACCAACCAGTGAGTTAACAGCTTTTTAGTGGAAGCATCATTGACCCACTTATTCAATAAAGGTATTACTTCTACAATTTAATGAATTGGCATCATGTGCTACATTTACACGGATAAATGTGTCAGATAATAATGAATAAATTGAAAAAGCAAATCAGGCTGTATGTTTGACACCCCTGATATAGGTAGACTAATGTATTACTGTATTCAGAGTGTAGTCAAAGAAAAACCTAAGAACACTCGGGTCAGTACAGTTGCTTTGATTGTCCCTCAAGGGGAAATGTTTGTAGCGCAGTACAGGTAAGTTTACAATAAAGACAATTAACCACAACACAACCATAGACAAGTACAGTAAAAGTGTGAGATCCAACTATCCATTAAAAAGAATAAAAGAGTTTAAACAATACAAAAATTTGAAGTTACATTTGTAACAAACTTACCCAAAACTTTTCCAAATCAACATTTTGTACATCATTATATTACATATAATGTATATATATATAATGATTATAATTACAAAAAGAGCATGTTTCAGCACTGACTGCCATTTAATTTACCATGACACATTCACAAGACAAGTTTGACAGAGATTTTAGAGCTCCTAAATACACTGAGCTTCTGTTTTTTCTTCTTTATCTTTATTTATTAAAATTTGTTAAAGTTTGTTGCCAAACTGCTGATGCAAGCTGTAAAAATGTGGGTGCAAAAGAAAAAGCAACGGACTGTCGGGCCAACTCCAGCAGATAAAAGTGGCAGGGAAAACTAGCTCAGCAGTTTTTTTTACAACTACACTAAGTTGAAAGGCTGACCCTAGACCTAGAGACACGCAGTAGTCACATGCAGCTCAATACCATTTTAAGTTTTGTTTGGTTTTGTTTGCCAAGACCTCCCAGCCAGTTTGACTGCACATGCACTCCAAAATTGGTAATCTGGAAAAAGCTGGGATCTCATTTTCATGCTAAGCTCTTTCTATGAAGGAACTATGAAAGCAAAAAACTGCTCAACCCAAACAAGGAGAAAGAGAAAAAACCTTGTATCAGAATGACTGTCACTTGGTTTAATTACTGCTAATAGACAGATCCATCGCACAATTCAGAGGACAAACATAGGAACAACAGATTATACAAAAACAAAACACGGAAGTGGTCGACACAAAACAGTCCGTGTGAAAATTCTCAAGACATATGTAGTCCAGATTCTGAAAAAGCCAGTCCTCATGTGACAAATGGGAGCTGTGTTGTTTTGGTCAATAGTCAGTCTACAATATACTAACACTTACAACAGCAATTTGTTTGGCTTAAGTACTTGATAGCATGTAATCAGGATTCTCTGAGAGCACTGACAAGCCATCTTTGTTGGGTTCAATATAACCTAATAGAGAAAAACAATAAGGAAAAAATAAGAATTTTTTTTTTTTTTAAATCTGCCTTTCTATCCTCAACAAAAATATACCTCAATATAACTCAAATATAATGAAAAGGAATAATGAATGTCACATTTTAAAACACAACCATCCGGAAAGTGAACGAGAAGCAAAGTCAACATTTCAACTGAGAAAAGCCATCAGTGTTGTGCTTTATCTTTTATTTATTTGCATAATCCTGCAAACAAAACCAAAAACAACTTCCCCAGTGAAGCTAATGCTATTTGAATATGAGTCATGTTGGTGTCTCATTTAAAGAGCCCTGCATGCTACTGTACACCAAGCAGATTAATAAAACATTAAGATCTGTTCTTTTACGATGAAAAACGCTCATAATTATGCAACGTTGTTTGCATAATTTCTGCACTACCCTGCACATGTCCTTACATAGTAGCTCCTTTTGCTTAAGGAATAATTTTCAGCCTTGGGCTCCACAATAACTCTTACCTTTCATTCAACTCACTTGAACCTCAATGTTATTTTGCCCAGAGTTAGCTGGAGCTGTTTATAGTTTTTCTTTTTTCTGCTTATTGTCCCTTTTACTGGATGATACCGACCCACTGCTTTAAAAGAAATGTTTCATTTAAAAAGGGAGTTTGGTTAGGGTATGATCAGGTTTTCTTAACAGAACTGGACATCTGGACTGGCATAGTAGTGGTAGTAATTAACACAGGGTATAAATAATTCTTTACAAAGCAATGACAATCAATATTTTCAAGAATGAAAATCAGAAACAAAAATCTCTTCACCTTTTTTCATAATACAATCATATCATAAATAAAAAAAAAGCAACCAAATCTCCCACAGGAGATTGTTAATGTGTGTTTGTCTGTTCTTGGAGGGGTTGTACTGGAAAAGTAATTTCATTGTACTGGGACGCTGGTTCAATGACAATAAAACTGATTCTGATCCTTCATATCCTTTTGTTCTTTGCTTTTGATGCATGTCTGTAATGAGTCCACTCTAGTCTATTTTTAGTTCAAGATGTAGAATTGTATTAGAAAATAAATGAAAAGTGGTGAAGTTAGAAGTTTTTCATGTGAAATTCTGTAATTATTTTAATTAAATTGAGTTTTCAGGCGCAGCATATTATAATAATAGGTAGTAATGCACACCTGCCCTTCCTATGCAGTCATTTAATTATTAGAATGAAATGACGAGGAGCATTAAAAAATGTCACCTCCCATCACAGTGTGCCAGCTGAGATCATCTCTACAGCATCTTTTCCTGGGTCAGAGGTAAAGTCATCTCACAAATCCATTAGTTGTTGGCTTGTAGCTTTTCCAACCCAGGGAACTTACAAAGGTACAAGTTTTTATTTAGAATATGTTCGATCAAGCAAAAAATAAAATACTATAGTTTAAGTTAGACTACCAGGGCTTGGGCTTTGACATGAAATAAAAAAAAAGTCTGACAATCCATGGACAAGATAAAAAAAAACGGCCTTGAGTAAACGCTCTACTGCTACTGTGCCGCAAATGGTTAACCACTGCTGTGCTGAAATCTCCTGAAACTTTGCTGCATCCAACAGCCGTGTAAATAAAAGGTATCGGTCACACAAACATGGTGGAGGAAAAATGACGAGGCCATAAAAACACTCATGTTTGTGTAGAGAAAACAACACATTAACCCACAGACAAAACATTCATCTTCCATCTGTCTAAGGTAGAGTTTCTCTTTGAGGTAAACCCACAAGAAGCATATAGTCATTAAATCAGTGTGTACACACTATATGCCATCTCCCATTAACTTGTTATCTTATGTGTAATTGTTCACAACAATGAGTTATACAGTTAATGCAGCGTGGGATTGAGCTTACATAGGAGAGGCTAATGAAAAAAACATGGCTCTCTGTGATGAAAGATGCTTGGACCTCTTATAGAAAGAGATCCATCTTTAGGAGGGTTTCCTGTATGTGGCTATATGATATGAAAAGTTTATTTTATATGAGAAAATAAATTCAGCATTTTGTATGACATGCCAGTGATGGCACACATGAATGCAAAACATATGCTGCATGTATTCAAATTATGAATCTTATTCGTGGTACAAATTGAAATATCTACAGTAAATGTGTTGCAGTAATGTAGATTAAGGTAGTTTCATTAGCTGGAAATGAGTCCCCTATGTGTTGACCTAAAGGTACGTTTGATCTTTGCGTCAGCTAATGTGAAATGAAGGTAGTCAGGCTATCAGAAAGGAATTTGAGGGGATTAAAGACAGAACACTGCAAAACCAGGTGCATGCACAAGTACAGAGGCAGTATGTGTGCATTTACCTTATATTGTGATTGTAGGTATGCTTAATGAGTCTTTCTGCCTGGCTTCACAGCTGCGGAGGACAATGTTAGGGGGTTTAAAGCATGAACTGCTACGATAACTAATCATTTTAAAATGAATTGAATATTCTCAACATATTGATTGGTTGTGTGGTTGAAACCTGTTAATGAATTTTTAATGGCAGCTTTGTGACCTTAAGGGAAGTGTGTCATGAGCCACACCTCATTTACTTTTTCTCCCTGCCTCGTCTGCAACTAAATTTACAAAGTGTTAATACACTGAGCAAAACGATATCATCATTTTGTGGAATATAGCGAAGTAGATTATAACATTTATGTTGTTACTTGCCTGTCCAGGAGAAGAGCAGTGAGCTCCTAGTTAAATGGTAGCCCCCGTTAGTGCTCACAGTGCTCTCGATTTCGGAAATACAAGGCCAGTGTTCGAGTTATGTCCCTTTCTTTATCCCTCAACTTCTTCATCAACTACCGCTTTTTTAAAGAAATGAAAAGACGTTTTGATCAAAGTTTTGTTCAGTTCTTAACTATTTTTTCAAAAATCTGATTGCCTTTTTTAACACCAGACCATGTGTAAGAGTTGAATGGTGATGATGTCTACGAACAATATCAGGGGCCAAATTTCTCTCTCTCTCTCACACACACACACGCACACACAGAAGCACGTCACGTGTGAGTGAAGTAATTAAACGGGTTAAAAAAAAGTCAAATTTTGAACAAAAAAATGAGCTTAGAAATCATAAAACAAGAAATTGGGAGACTTTTGTGAAACGATTTTTTTTCTCCCACCCTTATTGTGCAGATGTCTGTTGAGGTCCTGCCACTGCACTTCTATCAGATTGAAGGCTCAACTTGGACTGTAATATTACGAAACCTTGATTCTTTTCTCTGTTTTTAATTCCCTGGTAGATTTGCAGTGAGGTTCGGGATCATTGCTGTGTTGCAAAAAATATAAATATCAGAAAGATGGCTACAGAAGAGCTCAAAACACTTCCAAATCATCACCTCTCCAGCATCATGATTTAAAGTTTAAATGAGATCTTTCTTCTGATATGTTTGGTTTTCATCCCATGCCTGTAGACTTTGAGATGGAGGCCTCGGTTTTCTCAGCTTCTTTGAGTGTTGCATACTCTGAACTTCAGGTTGAACATCCTGAGGGATCTTCTCCTGTAAAAACTGGCAGCTGTCTTCAATGTTTTCGACTTGTGAATAATGAATGCTGTATCAATTGGAAATGAACTCATAACCCTTCCCAAATTAATGGGAAACAAAAGTTGCTTTTCTAAAAATCAGTGCAAATATCTCTCCGCCATGGCATTATGTTATCCCACACCTAGATTCTGGATGCAAACTGGCAACACTTGTGCTTATAGAAGTGTTCAAACTTGATGAGCAGCACCTGGGTGCCTATTCGTTTAATGCATACAGAAATACCAATCGTGCACTTTTTTTTATCCACAAGCTCCCTGAATTTTGGCCTCATATTTCTTCTGTAATAACTGTATGCAAAATAGATGTATTTAAATTCTGATAACTTAATGCCCAGGTCCTTTCTGCAACTCTGTTTGCACTGGTCCAGCTGAGCAAAAATACTGGGGTCAGCTGGTTATAGCATCAGACATTACCTGTACTAAGTATCATTACCTGAGGAGAATCGGATCGACTAACAGCTGGCAGCACTACAGTCCTGAAAACATGCTTGCATGCATCCACCTGCATCATAAAGTACATAGACAGGTTAAATTACAAATCAACTAAAATCAGATGACTACATCTATGGGGAATTATTCTACTAGCGAAAAAACAAACAATTAACACATGTACAGCAACTCACCTATAGATTGAGAACAATGCGAATGAGATCTTGCTAACTATGAAAACTTTAAGAATATGTACACCAGACTGTACAGTATGATCTACCCTCCTTCCTAACCTTTAACACCAGTGAGCTAATCACTCTTATTGACATTTGCCTAGGGCAATCTAGGAATGTTGACAGATCAGTATGGTGTGGTTTAGCTTGTATTGGGCCAGCAAAGAAATCAATAGACAGATGTTGATCATTAGATAGCTGTATTGTTGCGGGAGGACTTTTTTTGTTCCACAGGTTACTGTACAAACATAAGATGGGGTTATTTTTTCATGAGTACAATGAGTGTGTTTTTTCACCATCTCAATGATTTACAGACATTAGTGTCTTCATTTGCTGTGAAAACACTGAAGCCCTTTGTTATCACGAGTGTCAGAACTATAATTATTCATGTTTTGGCAGCTAGCAAAAGCTTAATTGGGATGTCTGAAAGCCTGCTGTAATTTTAACAGCACTTGTTCCAAGAATTTATTGCATGGCTTTGCACCAAACACAACATTTTTCTCTTCACTCTGTTGAATAATGATGCCTGAAACTATCCGGCAATTGCTGATATTAGACAATAAAATAAAAGTAACGCAAACATTGATAGGGCTCACAGAAGTGAGAGTGAGAATTACTGAATGACTGCACATGCAGCAAATATCAAGGTGTAATACGTTACAATGGCTCTCACATCAGTACTGCACAAAAACCCGCATTTAAAGCAAAAACTGCACTGAACAGGCTACATAACTGTCTGTTACATGACACCTCGTCTCAAAAGAAGAAAAAAAAAGACCTCACATATACAAATGCCCCTCCTTTATATTTACCTCCCCCATCCTACACACCAAATCATTATGACAGTGACTGCTCATCCCTCCGGCTGCCTCATCGTCAAAGCTGGCCCAGATTCCATCAGATTATACAGATGACATCATCACATGTGTTTGTTTCTGTGCATGTGCATGCATGGCTGTGTTTTGGAAATGTATCTATTGTGCTGATCTGTGTAAGCGCTGGTGTGTCTTGTGCATTGCAAATCTTATGAAAATTGCTAATATTCTAAAAGCAATAAAACAAATATAAACAATATAGTATACCATAAAATTTAAAAAAAATAAATGCATTAGATTCACGGACATAGTGCGTGAGACATAAAGTACATCTGCCGTTGTGTAGGTCACTGACTCAATAGTCTCGTGTGCACATCCACATAGAATGAAGCAGGCATGATAATAACCCTGCTGTCAAGACACAACTGAAGGGTACAAATGCAAACAGACATATCATGACTTGGTCTGAGTTCACCCAAGCTTCTGTCCTGCTTTTTAATGCGGCTTTTTCATAACAATAAATCAGGATTTACTTTATATGTTCAAAACATATTTGATATGTGATATCATATATATAATATGTAACAGAGGTACATTTATCGGCATTGTTTTTAATAATTATAGACATTTTTGCAGTGGAAAAATGTGTCAGCATGAGTTGATATAATTATTGCTTATGTCTGAGTTTTAAATTAAAAAGGCTATTTTGAATATACAAGTGAAACTATTTTACTCTCAATGTCAGTTAATAAAAGATTTTCTTAAAAGGTTTTTTACAAGCTTTTCTCTGTGTAATTAAGCGTATACAATGTGTTTTATTCCTACAAGGTTGAACCATGCCATAGAGGCCATTGCAGCACCAGAGAACTTCACGTCCGTTTCGGAGCCTTTTCCCTAATGCACCAGTCACCGTGGTTCTTGATACTGGTTTGGCTAAATGGTTTGGTAATATGAACACATATTACTATGTCAGGGTTTATGAAAGACAAGGGATTCAGTAAATATGCACCATACTAGAAACATTATGTGTTTCAGAAAAGATTGCATTGCAGTCTGAAACAGAGTATAAATTGTATTCTGTTTTAAAGAAAGGTACATTTATATATTCATTTCTTTTTATTATATTCATTGTGAGTTATCAACATGATGATCAAAAGTTCCATAAGGTCTCTGATCAGTTTGACTGGTGGAAAGCGTGAGATAAGTGTTTGCTGGCAGAGTAGCTTTCATGAAGATCTTTTCTTTCTTAGTTTATTGGAGCCTGAGAAAATGCCCTGGTTTGTCACAGCTTTCCAAAGCTATTGGCTAGTGATGACCCTGACTAAGCCATTTTCTGCTGCCTGTGCACTTGTTTCTCTCTCTGGCAGAACCGCCAAGGAGATTTGGGTGTCCTCACAGATGCCAGTATTTCATGCTTTCGACATGCCGGCTTTCACTGTCTGTCTCCCTGGCAGTGTGGAAAGCATTTAGAGGAAGGAAAAAAAACACAGCTTCCTCTTCTCCATAACTTGCTAATCATGCTACAAAGGCTTGCCTGCCATCCATAATGCATTGGATACTTCTCATTGCAAAAAAAAGGGACAAAGCTATTAATTGATTTACTTTCTGATCACAAATTAGTTAGTGAATACATGTCTTTGTGTATTTTCAGCTTTCTCCTCCTTTTGATGTGGTAAACATGAACATGAAGCAAGACTCCTAGAGGAGACCAAGGCTTTTAAAAGTATAATACTTCATCCAGAGTATAAAATACAAAGGAGTGTGTTTGAATGTAGTCTGGGGAGTGAGTGAAATGGAAATGCTTGTTCAAGTAGTGTAGATGAAACACAATGCAGCATGTCCCCAGATTGTCTCAACGCTGTCAGGTCCGAGAAGGGGTAGTTCTATTGCATCCAAGCAACTAAGCACTGAGCTTTGAGCAAACTCAACTAGACAAACTTCAATCTCTAAGCAGCTGGTAAATAATGTATATTAATTGAAAAGCTGCAATTCACAATCAATGATTGATATTATAAACTAAATGTTCTTTCATTTTTGTCTGTAAATCATAAGGAGGTAAATATAGACAATTATACTGGTGCTTGTAACTGTTTTCTGTTGTAAGATGTTAAGCCAGCTGTGAAAATAAGCGGATGAAATAACATGTAATGCCAAACTAAGCTTGTTTCCTAGGGTACCTGTGGTTTTCAGAGAAACTTGTACACTGCAGCAGTCATTAATCCAGGAATGTACATTAGTTTGTGCACACATTTGAACTGGTGTGTGCGCGATTGGCGTATGATTAAACAGATGGAGTTTAGTGACAGAGATAAAAGGAGCGTTGTGATATGTGCAGAGCACAAAACGCTGTCCGTGGTGCTGAAGTTATCTCTCCAAGCTGCTAGTTTGCTCTCAGTCAGCGACATTCATTCATCTCTCTTTCTTTCTCTTTAATTCTTTGTTTCTGTCTCTCTTTCTCTCTCTCATACACACAGACATGCACGCAAACACACACCCTCGCTTGGTTTCAGCCAGAACATATTTTGATCTAACCACAAATCTGCTATCTGAAACTCAGTCCAAAATCCATTTTATTACGTATATCTAGATTATCTATACTAAAAAATGGCACATCCCTGAAAAGGCTCAACGAAATGGTGACCTGATAAGAATGGCAACCAATAACAGGACGGGAAGTCAGCTAATTCCACAGCAGCCCCATCACCCAGCCCACAGGGCCAGGCTGATGCCTGACCTCCAGCTGTCTGTTCGTTTTGTGCTCAATTAGCAAAGAACTCTCCATGTCACACATGTGCAAATATCTCAGTGGTTATGATCTAAATCACTAATAAATCAAAGTCATAAAAGAATGGACATGGACATCAAGAAATGAGACATGCCAAAATGAGCCTGACTAATTATTTTCCTATCGGCCCATCTGCAGGTCGAACATTTGGAGCAAGGCTGTGGTCGCTGTCACTCATTTGGCAGGAAAATTTAAGCTGGTAGAGAGGATTTTCTGAAATCCCAAAGTGGAGGTTTTTTTTCAATAACAGGGTTAAAAAAAAGTTAACTTTGGTGTGAAAAACTACGGACAGGATTTAAAATGAATTTTTCAAAATGCATTCCATCTTTTCTTGCTGTAATGGATGTCCCAGTGAAGACAACGAAAAGCAAAATTCGATGTGGTCAATGTTGTCTTCTTCCCGTGGGTGTGAAATGACTAACAGTGAATAAATGTGTATGACGTAAATGTTGCAAAATTGGCGCAACTTACTTATTGTGGTCTGTTTTGTGGCGTGAGACATTTCTAAGCCAGTGGCTCAGGTTGTAATAATGAAATAATTGAAAGAAAATGGCCTCTCTTGATTCTAGAAAAATATGTTTAATTCCTCTGACTATGCTGAGTAGAATAAAAAGAGCAAAAAAAAGATTTAATAGAGGACCAATCAAGATGATTGGACCTAAATACAGCTCAGGCCTTTAGCATTCATTCATGTTAGTTGTTAGACTGAGAAAAGGTTTTATCCTCTTTATAATTTACGTCCCTCCCACCTCCTTTCATGCTTGCCACCTTGGCATCAGTCATGTTTTGGCTTTGCACCAGTTACAGGCCCTTCCTCCTTCACTTCCACTCTGCACATTTTCTCTCCCTTGCAGCCAATGTGGAACACATTACCCGAACTTAACACCAAACAAGGAATTGCATTTTATTTCACACCATTTCCTTGACACATTCCAAGACCAAATGAACACAGATTTAATAGAATGACACCGCAAAAACAATCTTTTTTTAAAAATGCTACACAAATACTGACCACATTTTTCCAAAAAAGCAACATGTTCATTAACGGATATTATTTCAATCTGTAAACATCAGTTCTGCTATCAAATCTGACCCGTCTATATGAATCATACCAGAATGATGCCATCCTTCAAAGCCCTGATTCTCCAAGTAGAATTCCATATTTGGTTCTCCTTTCACTTGTTTCTGTACAAAAACAACCCTGAGCACGAACAACACGCATTCACTCATTCACACACCGACACACACATACAGCCACCATCTGTCATGCTGTAACCTCCCCAAGCTTGCTTTCCCTCGCCTTCCCACTGGGACACATGCTCACTAATGATTCCTTAACTTTGTTACCGCCTCATCATGGCAGTTAGTATGCGCTAGAGCTGGATTTACCACTTTGGAATGGACTAGAAGCGTGCACTCATCTGCTTGACAGTTGCACTGATTCACTGCACCATGACAAACAAACCAGTAAGACTGTGTGGTAGCAATGCTGACATCCACCTGCTCTCGAGTTACTGCCCTCATTATGTCCATCTGCCTTGTCCCCTTCTACATCTGATTATACGGCCATAACAGTTATGGCCAAACAGTTAATGTAACACGATTTAACCTGCATATCTTATACAACAGCTTTTTGAGTTAAAAATCCTCAAATCAATACACAGTGACTGACTGATGCATTCTAGCTGCAATCCACTTGTGCAAAAATATCCATTGTTGGAAAGTTTCTTGTTATGGAATGAAAGAAAAGAAAGGGTGAGAGTTTTGAGGCTAAAAGAAGTAGAGATTTTATGTCAAACTGGCTCCATAGCCAAACCTTCTGTGAGGATAAAGCATGAGGAGTTGCCCTGTGTAATTTTTATACAAGTAGGTTGGGCACTTTATTTCTACAAGTTTAGGCGTTTACTGGAAAAATCTGTAAAAGCGGTTCGCAATAATTCCAGAAAAAAGAAAGACTCCTGCTATTGCCACGAGGATTTCTTTGACAGCAGCCAGAATCGTTTCAACTGTTGCAGCTGCTTTGCATGTTTACTTCAATCTGGTGGGAGAACTCTTAGGAGGAAAGTCATTTAAAAAAAAGAGCAAGTATGGAGCTCAGCATGCTCTGCTGGAAAGCCAACTACATTAGTGAGATACAGAAGTAAAGCGAAGCAGGACAGGAGGGGGGTTGGCAGCATTGAAATTACGATGACCTTTTGGTCAAGAGATGAACAGTTTGCCTTTGCAGTAGATAATCCCTGGAAAAGCTGGTCTTACAAAATAAACAATAGACTCCCCTCCACTTGTACACACAGTCAACAAAATGCTACACATACAATCGCGTTTATTTGTGTAATGGCTTTTTCCTTAATGAACTGCCTTAATATATTTAGCTTTGCATATCTGAGGCGCAGAGCAACCATTATCATTAACATAGGTCTTAGTCACAACACAGCTACATAAAGTGTCGCATTAAGAGGTATAAAAGTGATGAAATATCTTTGCATAATTCATAAATATCATTTAGCACATCTAGCGCCACAGGAGAGAGTCTGATATTGAAGGAAACTGTTATGTGATATATGTCCATCAACAACATCGTGTGTTATGTGCCTCTACCACACGGCGCATTAGACATCTCCTCCTTGTTCTCCTGCTGGATCGCCTCCTCATTCACTGGCCCTTGTGCCTGATTTAGCCAGTGCCTTGGGCCAGCAGCAACTAGCGGTGGTATAGAGGGCCATGTAAATGTCACCATCTCAGAGGCTGTGCTCTGCAGAGCGTAAAATGAAATCTGGCACAGTTTTAGGGCCCTGCCTTCCCTCAGATGGACACTCTACAGTTCAAGGGCCCTGCATAAAACTGCAGCGCATGTTATGATTACATCGACACCCCCGCTTCCTTTCTTTATCAATTATTTAAGCGTCAGATGTGTTGCAGTGTCGCAGTCACATCAGTGGGGAATGCAATTTTTTTCCAAACTGATTGTTGTCATGTAATGTTAGCCTTGCTAATCCAAGGTAATCCTATCATTCATGCATCCTTATCAAGATTACTGTATGCGAGATTAATGTATTTTACATAAACAACAGGAGAAGCACAAATCCTAACTAAATAATGAGGGATGGATCTAAGCTATAAATCAAACCACTCTGATGTTAATCACATTACTTAAATTCTAAATGATGAAATGCTGATACTAACAGGAGGTGGCAGAGTTAAAAGCACTAAAAGCTGGCAGAGGAGGGTAATGAATGGTTCACCCTTTCACTGCGGGAGAAGCACCCTGTAGAGTACCTTATACTGGGAAGTGTCAGTAAGCTTGACGGACTCTCTCTAAATTCAAATCAGGAACATGGAGGGGCTTACAGTCTGCGCTGATGCCATAATGGGTGCAAAACAACTGTATAAAAAGTAGGGATGTGAATCTGCCATCAACTCACGATTCAATTTGAATCCGATTTTTGAGGAGATCAATGTTTATTTGCAAAACATACTCGTAAAGTAACAAAGGATACTAATTCCGGGACTAACTACATTCCTCTGTAAGTCAGAATGAAGCCTTCAAAGATAATAAAGAGATTCAATAACTGAAAATACACAGAGGCAATCTTTTGATGAAGAGGCGACATTAGTGTTTTTGCTTATCTTGCCAACGTTTAAAATTTTTGGCATGCTTTTAAAGTCTTAAAATATTCATTCTTGGGAATCAATTTTGGATCAGTTCAGAATCTTCATAAATTATTAATCTCAATTATGATGTAAAACGATTTTTTCCTAATGAAAGGGGATAGTCACAATAACTTTAAACTGTCTCCCACCATCTTTTGCTCCCAATGATGAGGTCAAAGGAGGCACATGTGCTGTTAATGTAAGAAAAGAAAAGAACTTGATCAAGAAGAGTGTGCAACACCTGGGACACAACAGCAGGTTGTCTAGCTTCTGTTGTCAGTGTTCAGATGTGCTGAATAAAAACCTCATAAACACTCTCAAATCCGATCAAATCAATCAAAGGTGGCATAACTAAAATCATACCCTTTAAAATACCCATTGTTAAAATTTCCTCTGCTGCTTATTACCTCTGCATCTCTTAAACTGGCACCTGTTTAGATTTATGAATAGGTTCCTCTACTTCTTTTAGAGGGGCATTTTGTGCAGCTCATCTTGCGTAATGGGCTCTTACATAAATCTAGTTGCTTTACATACGTGAGCTGTGCATTATTTAGCGTTTCTTCAGTATTTGGGCATTCTGTATGATAGTCGGTACTTCATCTGGTCTCTAAACCAACAGTTTTAAAGCATGAAGGCACAGATTACCTGACTACTTATTTCTAACTCACTAACGAAGCCCAACACATAAGCAATTAAATGACTCATGAGTTTCAATAAAACGATGTAATTAGAGGACCGCTGACGGGGAAATCTTGTACTTATGATATTGTAACCCTCACAATACCCTGAGCAGAGCTGTTTATCCAAATTCTATTTCCGACTTCAGAGTGCCTAAGAGCAGCTGCAAAAGACATTATCACACCCCTGATGGATCTGTGATCGTAAAACCTCTACCCGGGGGTCCTACGCCTGGGGGCTGAGGTAACAAAGTTCCCAAATGGGGTTTTTCCGCTCCAAGAGACAACGAGGGGAGGGTTTTGTATATTAAAAGGGCTTGATTGTAGCTTAAACCTCATTTCATACGATTTAATCTATTCTTTGCTGTTTTGTGTTTTATTGATGTTTAAATGTAATTGTAATACAGGTCTGTCTCAGAAAATTAGAATATTGTGATAAAGTTCTTTATTTCCTGTAATGCAATTAAAAAACATGAAATGTCATACATTGTGTATTCATTACAAATCAACTGAAAT
>JAVQJG010036164.1:0-11381 GCA_036024015.1 Craterocephalus amniculus
TCACGGCAAGGCTTCACCGCCTTCATTAGACCCCCCCCCCTCCCCCACAGCTGGACTGGCTGTGGGGGAACAGCAATGTTACGGACAGACGAGCCAGCAACCCCAGGATGTCCTTGTCAGGGGGATGAATATAATCTCCAAAAAGTCAGTTAGTAGCACATCGTCTTTCGTCCAAAGTCTATAACTTATCTGGAATAAAATACATCAGAAGGAACAAATGTTAACATGAGATAATCTATCTTTCTCCATAAAAGTCATTGTCATGCTCAGTAAAATAGACCGCAGATTTAACCCACCTTGATTCTCATAGGTTTCAGATGTTCTCACATTAACCAGCTTCTAATCCAGATTGCTACACAGGCGATCACACACTAACATGAATCCACACAGAGTCCAACACGCACAGCTGAATCCATACAAAACTCATTTTACATGACGGCCTAATAGACATGGTGGAAGTTCCATCCCCATTGGTGTCCATGCCGATGATCCTCCACCAAATTCAGAAACAAAAGGCACATCCATGTTTCCAGACAGCTGCTCATGGGGTTGATAACAAAGACCATTATTCTGACAGCCAATCAGCAGCCACGGTGTAGAACACATGGCAACGCCCAATGAAGTTCATGAACCCCTGAACTTCTGTCCTCCAGGACGTGAGCCACATTGTTACTTCCTGTGTCATCCACACGGTGGCTGCTGATTGGCTCTGTGTAAAATGGTGCTAGCAATCAGCTCCATGGTTAGCTCTTCAGCTGACTGGTCAGCACAGCTGTCGTCATGGAGACTGTCTTGGAACATTGCTTTAACTACAGACACCTCAGACTCTGGCAGAACCAATAGTATGGATTTAGGAGAGCATCCAGAGATGCTGTAAACACCATGAATGTGTTTATCCAGCATGATTCAGCTGAAATGCACATTGGCTATCTTATTTTTAACTGTTAGAAAAAATGCTAACATCTTACATTTGTAGTAGGTACAATGTTATTCAGCTTATGTAGTTTGGGATATTAAACCTCCTGGATTTAAACCAGTAATCTTCACCGAAGAAATGTTACTGAGAAGGTATTTCAATGTTTTACAATGAAACTGAGGAATAGAAACGAAACAAAAGATTAAATAGAAATGGTCTGAAACACCCTACATCAAGCTTAAACATAACTGCATTCACGCTAATGAATGCTTTCACCGGGCCTTGAAGAACTTTTTCTGCAAAAGGGTTCTCTGCTTAGGGTTTCCAACAACCCCCTTTTTTTTTTTTTTACCGCAAACACTTGAAAAACCTTTGATGGACCTTGAGATGTCCAGATGCAGATGGTTCTAGATCGAATCTCTGCCCTACACGTTTCTTTAGAGTGTGGTTTATTCTTTCAGCAGATCCTCTTTCTCACTTTCTTTAAAATCGGATATTAATTTCTCTCTATTTGTTTTGGTCCATTACTTGTAAATCCTGCGATGCCTTTAGTTTTATGTCTGTCTATCTCCTAGTCCTGCATGAGGCTCTCACCTCTTCCTCACCTTTCCATGATGATCTATGACAGTTACTTCATGTTTTTCTTTATTTTTCTGTCCTTTGACAGCATTAAACTACTTAGCGTGAGAGCCGGGATGTGTCCTGTTAGCTGTGATAGAGCTCAGCACCTGGCGAGCCCTTCACTCCCAGGTCACGACAAGCTGCTTGTTTACCCTGCTAACGATCTGCTCATCATCCTCCATTATTACTTTTATAACGTATCTTCTTATGAATATGTTATCAATCCAGATATAAATGATTCCATGTGAGCTCTTCAGTCTTGTTGCAGATGGAAATGTCATCAGCGTATTCCCACATGTCCTTCTCTGCATCTTTGTCCAGAGCAGAGAAGCACATGTCAGGAAGTGTGTGGATATGGTGTGTATTTCACTGGATGATACTGTACTGTCAACAGTTGATAAAAACAAGCATAAATGTCATCGCCTGCTTGTTTTTCTACATTTTTCTTATGTTAGCTGATAACTTCATTATTTCCTGGATTCTTTACACTTTCCAGCCCTACCTGCCCTCCATCAGAGCTTTTCTGGCTCCGCCCCTGCATGGCTAAAGCATCAGTGCTTCCTAGCATATGCTAACAATGTGGTTAGAGAGATCAGCTCATTACTTCATCATTTCCCTTCATCACATTCCCTAAAAGGGAAAACCTGCAGATCTCATCAATGAGAGAAGCCGTCCCCATGCTTCATCTTCCCTCTCAGGCTATTTATTTGATTATTCTGAGACAGACTGATCCATCTTCATAGATGTGTGCATGACTGTTTAATAAGCAGCAGATTTGCTGGCTGTGCCAACAACAAACCTCCAAGTACTGAAAACTGATATCATGAATAAAACGCTGACATTTAGTTGAAACAGCCTGCTGTTTAATATTTTTTCTCCTCATCTCCTCCCCCTTCCGATCAGGCCAGCACTGTGAAGAAACATTTACTCTTAACCCTTTAATGCATAGTTCCCACGGCACAAGGAGCCATTGTTGCCTCGTTGGAATTGGTTTTAATGACAAAAAAACCCAAAGGTTGACGGGTAAATATGTTAATCTCTTAAAATTATTGTTGAATGATGACACAGAGTTTAGGTTAAGTGGTTTATTGGTTGATCATGTGCATGTGTGTGCATGGTGGCAAGAGCCAGGAATCTTCCGTAACTGGTGACTGGTTAAGATGAAACAGTGCACTGATGTTTAAGTGAAAGATATAACTCAAACTCAAGGAAAACGACTCAAGCCTGGAATTATATCAAGGATAAATTTGGGGGAATAACTTTGTATAATTTGGGTTAATTATTATTATGATTATTTGAGTATCTTGAGTGTGTACATTTATGTATGTGTAACGTATAAACTTTAAAGTAAATTTTCTATTATTGGCTGATCATTGAATTATTCCTTAGTAGCTAACTGGAAGCCTGTGAGAAGATATGGTCCAAATATCTTGTTATATAAGCAGATAGTTTTAGTCATTCTGTCATGTAACAGTGCAATAAATGTAGACATAAAAGTAAATGAAACATGATGTGCATTGTTTTGTCTCCTTTGTGCTTCTCCATGATCTTTGCCTGACTGCGTGCTGAAGCTGACGTTCCAGTAAGACTCTTGTTTAAAGGCTGCTTCGTAATGTGGCTGGAGATGGCAGATTTATTCATCCACAGTACCACTGCATTGGACAAAACTGAGTCATCCACACCCTATACATAATACATATCATTTATTAGCTCGCCTTGTTTTCTTTGAACTGCTTTCACATGACTAAAACAGAGAGAAAAGAAAACACTGAATATGTAAAAAATCTGCCTTTGGCCGTGCAGTAGCTACTGCCCCTGTGCTGTCCACCTGTGACACCATGATATGGAAGCTTCATAACAACTTATTCTTTTGGGTTTTATTGAGCAGCTGCACACAACTGCAGCCGGACTGTAGTAATCTGAAATAATGTGTACAATTTATACTTTTCCTGAAATAAATAAACAGACTTCTGCTTCACATTGACAAACGAATATTCCTGCTGTTTCCCACAGAGACAACCGGATAAGCCATTCCCAGAGGAAAGTCTCAGTTTCCTCTCTATTGTTGGAATTAGTGATGAAATATCTGCTCTTCTCTCTTATTTCTTACATCCCAGATTTTTAAAGTCAATCTAACAATGTAATGTTTGTCCTCAACCTCTGATAGTTTCCAGTCATTAGACATCAGACTCAATCACTTTCCCACGTTAACCTCGAAGATCCGACCAAACTCAGTGATCTTCTCATGATTCTGCAGGCAAACATCTGGACAGGTAGATTTATTATTACAGAAACACATGAATTCACCTTTTCCCTCATCATCTTGTTCATCTCGCTGAAAATGCAGCCACATTTCCCCATATTTTTTTTCTCTATGGGGAGGTATCACCTTCCATTCCTTCCTCCTCTGCAACCAACTCCTCATCCTGATCGTTCTCTTACTCCTGACTGCTGGGGCCCGTTGTTGCTTGCAGAAATTCCTCCTCCTGATCCGGAGGATTCTTCTAACTTTCCTCGGAGGTAGCAACACTGCAGCACAGACCTTACTCTAGATGAATACCTGGCTTCGTGCTGAAGCGATGGCCAATCAAACGAGCCTGCAGACAACTTTCACACAGTTCAAACATGCACCTGACTTAATCCAGTATGAGTGGGGAGGAAGCTCTCTTGATTTATCCTAAAACCTGTTTTTCCTGTATTTCAAGGTTAGGTACTCAGATTTATTAGCCTTTTACAAGAAAAGCATGACCACATGTCAGAATTAAAGTAGATCCAAAATATGTGGTTATCATGGGAGTCAGTGAGACCAGGTTGGTCACTAACTGCGGACATCTCCTGTTCTATACATCTTACAGCGAAACCGATCGTGGAATTAAAAACATGATAAAAGGAAAAATACTAGGTTCATGCAATTAGCATTTAAACTGAATGACATTGAAAATTCAAAAAACTAAAAAAGCATAAAGAAAGATTAAAAAGACGTCACTGGCCAACATTGGTGAATTATCATGGATGTTTTTCAGGGTTTTCTTCCCTTCATGTCTGGCATCCACTCTGGTTCTGTTTACCCACAAAAGATTATTTTTTTATGAAAGTGTTCTGGAAGAACTTTGAAATTCTGATTTCCCTTTTTCTCGAAGGTCAGTGGGACACATTTTGAACACTTTCAGCTCATCAGAGCACAAAAAAAAGATGCACATGAATATTTCTCCATGTTTTTTCCTCAGATCTTTCAGTCATCTACCGTCCTCATCAAAAATAACAAACGAGTCATTACTCAACTGATTTTAACTCTTTAAATACCAAATTGATTGCATGATTTTTTATGCTTTTCCATACAAATACTGACACTGACATAAATTACACATTCGGTTGTTTTTTTTTGTAGCAGTTTTACAGGGAAGATTTATTGTCCACTAATGACCTGAACAGATGGTAGTTTAAAGCTGCTGCAAACATGTTGATGATGTATGTTCAAGTTCTCTATGATGACAGGAAATCTGCCTTAAAACAGGAACCGTGGTGATATGAGGCATCAAATCATCCTCTTTCTCCTGGCAGGTCAAACAAACATATGTTGGAGACAAACCAGCTGGTATGAAATTAATCAGCAACAATACAAAGTTCTCTGCTGCTCTGATGATTTCATGCTTTCCCAGGAGGCAGAGCTGCGCAGACAAGCGTTAACCTTTAAAACGTAGACAATACTGAGCAACCAGGCTGGAACTGACCTTCACATGGACCACAGTCTGCAGGGTTACCTTCAGGGACTTATAAGACAAAAGAGAGGTGTCATGCTCTGAAATCTCAATTAGTCCAGCTCCGTAGGGGACAAAACAGACCTTCTCCAAGTCTTTCATTATTGTAATGCAAAGAAATGCGATTTGGGGTTCTTTAAACCGTTAAAGCTCTTCCAGATCTCCCCGAGCGCTATCCCCTCTTCCATCACCAGTTTCTCAGGAGCAGCAGTGTGTAATTCTTTGGGGTAAAGTTTTCCAGGCATCCAAGAGGTTTACAATCCAGCCACAAAATGTAGTGTTTATTCAGTTTTAGGCTTTGTGATGTAGCTTTTGCAGCCTATGGGCATACAGACACATGAGAGAGCTGAATGCTACAAGGTACAAGGCTACAAGGTAAAGACCAGTTTGCACACAACTGTAAAGTCCCTTTTTTTCTCAGAGCAAAGGTCAAACAAGTCATTCACTCATTTTACGCTGAAAGAGGCCCCTCAATATGTGAAGAAACATGGAAATCACTTGACGAATTTTGCTGTTGGTTACCTGATTTTGGAACAACTGATAAGTCTCTTCCGCTTGATCATGTCCGTCCTCAAGAGAGGGGTTGAAGGTGGAAATGATTGATCTCCACTGTGAAACTGTGAAGTTCAACTCTTGAGTTTGACAGATTTCCAAACATCCAGAAGATGGCACAGAGGATGCTGGTGCTGTTTGGCTTTAGGTCTCTGTGTTAACAGACTGTTAGTGTGATGAACAGCATCAAAACACGCCACAGATCCCGGCTGAAGGATGAGCATCTCAGACGAGTATTGACTGAGTATTTATTAATATAAGTGCTGCATGAATGTGACGTAAGGTCAAAGCACTTTGAGTAGTCAGTATGACTAGGAAACAAGTACAGTTAAATGTAGACAAATATTGTTGGTGAGCTGCCGTCTGAGAATCCTCGGTGCTGAATTCATGTCTGTTACAGACTTGAGGAAGATGGATCCTACACGGATCTCTGGTCCATGCTGGTTTCTGTCTGTTTGCCTCAGTTTCTGCAGCAGAAACGTGGCCTGATGCCTCTACAGGCTGTTGTTTTGTAGAAAATGGGATGAAATTTTCCACTGATGAATTAAACCAGTGAGTGACCAAACCTAATTGGAGCCTTTTAAGCTGAACGAAACCCTCCAAATTGGACAAATGAGCGTAATAATGCCCGCTCAGTGTTTGCCAGCGTGTCAGCTTGGCATTAGCTGAGATGTCCTGCTTGGCAGCCTGGTGTGTTTGGACCGAGCAGAGCGGATTAAGAGCAAGGCGTTGATGGACATGGCATCCGACAGGAAGCTGCAGACTTACCTCTCGTTTTCCTGGTGCACCAACTAAGATCAATAACACGTTGTTAACTAGAGCGGAAAAATAAACAGGAAGGAAATGTACACGATTATACAAGCAGAATTAATTTGTTATATTTATCAATTATATTTTTATCTGTTCAGATAAATCTTCAAGAATTTCAGGTTGGGGGGATGAGGGGTGGATGGGGGGGTAATCTAGTAATAAATTAAATGGCTGTGTTCCCTTCAAACCCTGCCCTGTGGCCACATTAGAGAATAAAAACACCTTTACATCATAATCTGGTTCAACAGCAGTTCAGAAAGCTGCATAGGAAGGTACGCTGGTTGTCTGGGTGCAGTATGGGGAGCCAGCTGTGGTAGGAGGGCGATCAGTTCCGGTTTGCTGTCTGCTGGTGGTGGTAGACTAGAGGTGGCTAGCTCTACGCTGGGAGCTGATTCTGGGTGTTTGATCTGTCCTTTTTCTTTACTTAAAAGTCAGAAACATCTCTTTTTCTCTTTATTTTTAATCTTCCTCTCCAAAACCAGACTGGTTCCTGTTTAATGGCCCCTTTCCACCTGTACGGTACATACTTTACCCGGGGCTGAGGCGTGAGGGTAGCTGCCACTCCACTGAGGTCCCACCTGGGGGAGAGTGAGGCCAGTGATTTTCCTGATTTTACGTACTCACTAGTTACTGACTTTTAATCCTGTTTTTAAAGGTGTGCAGACAATTGCTCACAATACAAATGCTCACAACCTTGTTTTTTAATTATTATTTTTAAAAAGAAAAAATGCACACAAATAAAAACAAATAAACTACATTTGCACATTGTTTGTTTTTACGTAGGTACTGAACTTTCACTACCATATACCTGAAATAAAATCTTTGCTAGTTTTATAGACTCGTGATGATCTGGAAGTTGGATTAAATGTGTAAATAAATCCAATTTGTAAAAAAAATCCAATAAGTAAAAATGAATGAAAATATGTTTTGAAATGTATTTTCTATGTGAAGTTTAAAAAACATTTATGACATAATTACACAAACAAATTTGAATGAAAAAATGAGCAATTTAATTTATTTTCCCACCTTGTCTGAAACTTCATGTGGCCGGGATCAAACCCACAACCTCACAGGTGAAAGTCTTCAAGGCTGAACAGTCAGCCAGACATATAACTCCGTGGCCAACTATAGCCAGGGCCCATTGTCAGTCAGAAGTATAGTGACAGGACCTCACTGTCACATGCAGGTGTACTTTAAAAATAGATACTTTTTCTCTGCAGTGATGGTTGTGATTAATGTAAGCATTTACACCCATTCGGTTAATCAGCTTCTGATTGAATGAAAAATGCATGGACCAGCAGCAGGAGCTCAGCGGGGAGCTTCGGCTTCCAGGGGATGGAGCTCAGTGTGGAGGAGGTTTCAAAGTCACATGTTGCTACAAATTGGCTCCCCACGTCTTCAGATGCAGCCGTTTTTTCCAGATGTTCCTGGCCCGATTCAGTTCTTCACCTGAGAGGTACAGTAGGCCCGTCTCCGGCAGACGACGTATGAAGCTGCTCCTTTCAGCCAGCGGTGAAATCATCCTGATGAGTTTAAAGCAATGATGAAGAACAATTATTGTCATGACCGCCCGTTAGCGTACTAGGATGTTATTTTAGACACAAGGCTGTGGGGGACATGAGGACGGTTACCATGACATGTTCTTGCTGAGTTTTGGATATGATCTAAATGTTAAATATCAGAAAAAAATCAAACACTTTCAATTCCACTTCCTGTTAGATAACTTACAGGTCTGGTCATCCATGTTCTATGCCTGCTTTATCCTGTTTGGGGTCATTCACATTCACATTTAGTCAACACTGGATCTTGGACAGTGCACAGGGAGAACATGAAGTGCACATAAAACTTATCCAGCCAAGACTGGACCAGGAACCTTCTGGCTGTGAGGAATCAAACCACCAATTCAGCCAGGATTGATTTGCATTCATGTAGAAACCAGCAGAACGGCCCAGGAGAGGATTTAAAGCTCAGAGTGAAATCTGACCAGATGTAAATGTAGAAAAGCATCAAACTCCTTATTTCCTCCAGATGCATCTAATCTGTCTTCATCTGCATTATCACCACAGAGAAGGATGAAAAGCTGTGATCTGTGAACCACAGCTGTCTGATGAGCAGATGTTCAGCATCTTACTCACCTGGACTCAGATCGATTAGACAGAGATTCCACACACGTTTGGTTTGGACCAATCACATGGACATCATTACATTAAACACTTGTTTGCTGATCAATGATGAAAAAGAAAGAAGAATAAAGCCAGGCTCCTGATTGGCCAGGACTAGAAGAGGAGATCTTTCCACTTCCGCTGACCCTTCACCACAGGTAAGAACAAATAATGGAGCCACGCGATGCCTATCTTCGTTACGCCATGTCGGTCCACAAAA
Organism: Craterocephalus amniculus; assembly: GCA_036024015.1. NCBI lineage: Eukaryota > Metazoa > Chordata > Actinopteri > Atheriniformes > Atherinidae > Craterocephalus > Craterocephalus amniculus. The sequence continues at coordinate 9,040 of JAVQJG010036164.1, forward strand.
TATTGCCTGTTTTCCTTTTTGCTTTTCCCTCTCAGCTAAACGATATAATCCTACATCACACAGCGCTGGTGGAGGTGCTTCCTCTGGATGTGTTTGCTCTCCATCTCCAAACATCTGCTCCTCCTCTCTGGCCACAAGGATAGATTAGAATCATTTTAGTTTTTTGTATTACCGGGATGATAGAACTCTGTGTTTCTGAAGTCGGACTTTCTGTTAACTCTTCAGGTACCAGGCACAGGCAACGCATTGGGACTTAAAACCCATTTAGTACGTACTGTATGCGATACATCATTGTCCTCGTACTTCCATGTGTCTTTTAGGCTGCCATGGTAGTTAGAGCAGTTCATCCACTAGTGGGCAGGGCTGTGCTCAGAGTTCACCCCGCTATCTGACGGCTGGCTGCGGTAATGTACTGCTATGAAGTTGTTTCTAATGCTCGACACAAATCAAATCAAACTTTATTTTTGCAATACAAAGTGCTTTACAATGTAAAAACAAATATTAAAAATATAAGAATAGAAATGATCAATATTACAAATGCTTTCTACTTCACATTTATAATCATACACACACATGTACGAACGCACACACACACATGCCCACACAAACACACAACACAAACACATGATGCCACTCTTCTATTCATAGAATTAAATCTATACCTTCTAGTTTCCGTCTCTTCAACTGAAATGGTATAAGAACAAAGTTTGAGAAAGAGAATTAAAAGACAGGTTAAATGACAAATGGCTCGACACGCTCACATAGCCTTCTACATTTCTACATAATTTCTCCTTTTAATTGTTCTTCTGCTTGAGTTGCTCTTCCTGTTTTTTTCTTCTTCTCTGCTTTGTTTCTTTACCTGGTTGCTGTTTGCCCGTACGATTTTCAGTGCTATAACTTCTGTGTCAAAGGACAGATGGCTGAGCTCCGTGAAAATGGACCAAATTACACATGTAACCGATGCCAGAGATGGACAAAATCTGCCTGCAATCTTCAGCAGATGTCTCTGTCATCTCTGTCACTGACCTGTCTACGTCTGGATACTGGCGACAAGTGATGGAGTGATCGTTAATGCGATTTCTTTCTTTTTGCTTGATAACGGAATATAAACTGGTCTCCATTTTCAGAGCTATCCACAAAAACAGAAATAAACATCATCCTCAAATTTTAATCAATAAGAGCAGGAAGTCTTTGATTTGTAATCAGGAAGAACCTTCCTTACCCATAACAACCGAGTCAGTGACTACTACGTACCTTAATGTTTAACTGAAACTCCCTGTACACCCATTTAGATCAGGAACTCAGGGAGTGCGTTCCTATGGCACTGCAGTTCCGTGCTAAGTGGACTGCACAGGGTGAATAGCCATCTTAACTGTGGTTCCAAACTGCAGGGAGCATGGATGTTCAGTTCAAAGGGAACTGAGCACGGTGCAGGGAACAACTTAATAACTGTTGTACACTTCACCGGAAGTTGACAAGCAATGTTTACCATGATGCATTGCGCTCCCTCGCTGGCGGACTTTACGGATTCAACAAGCAGAGGAAGAGAAAGATGATGGAGCTCGAGTTCATATACTGTGTTTGTAAGTTACGTGACCTGCACAACGACGCCACAATAGGTTATAAATGATTTTTAAAAAGCTATAAATCTGTAAAGCTGTAAATATTACAGTAAACTTGCAATATTTTGCTAGTAGCCTGTTGCCATATGACTTCTTTTTAGCACATTTCTAAAATCATGTTTAATTAATAAAATTTAACATGTTACATAATGTAATGCTACAATAAGGCCCTGATTTATTAAGGCTTTGCGTGTACTAAAACATGTGCAGGCAGCTTTGCTCCGCTAAAATCGACCCAAGCTTATCTATCAAAGCCGCAAACATGGAACTGCGTCTGTTATCCTGGCAAAACTGCGCCGCTCTCCACTTTGCGTTTCTGCACCTACTCCATAGGCATTATGGGCGTTCCGGCCAGAAAGTGCACATTAGTGGGAGGAGACTATGCAAACACATCTGGTTTGCGCAGCAGTGGGATTCATGTAGCCCACAAATAGTTTGCGGTGTTTATGTTTGCTCTAAAAATAGCATGTCTGAAAAGCAGGTGCTAATTGGCACAACAGTATACATGCAATGGCTGCAGTCATAATTTTAAGGAGGAGGCACAGACAACATAAAAGGCGACTGAGATAATGCATTTTTTTCTATTATATCAATATATTTGGAATGCCAGAGAAGATGATTGTGGAGACGATCCAGCGTTGCAATATTAGAATTGCTGGATAAGTTTAAAGGCTGAGAATATGTGCAACTTGTCCCTCCTTCAGAAAAAGAGGATATTTA
>JAVQJG010036168.1:0-21077 GCA_036024015.1 Craterocephalus amniculus
CCAAACAGATCTGAATAGCTGGTGTTGCCGTATTTCTGTGTCCAAGATGGCGGACGTGATGCGCATGTGCAGTCCACACAAATACAGATCTTGCAGAAATACAGATCTGGTAGCCACACCCCTTTTCTATGCACTTCTGAATTTCATCTGTCTGACTTCCATAAACAAGTATTACAGTGTGCCAAAAATGTTATTTACACACAACATCTCCCCACACAAATGTTTATTGTGGAACAATAGTGTTAATAACAGGAAATATATTTTCAAATCTGATTGGCATGAAATGGGGAATCTTTTTGTTCATATTCTGGATTTCAGTGGTTAAATACTCACATTTGCCATTCACATCATGAGCATTTCAAAGAAGAGTTATGATCAATTTTATGCCCTTTCCTTTGATCCTTCCCTCTTAATCCGCATTCAAAATTGGCAATATCACCTTATTTGATAGAAATGGATATAATAAATTGATTAGTCTTTAAACAGAAGGTTTTTGCCTCTCATCACTTGTTCTGTTTATTGTCTGTTATATTGATATCACTCTTATATTTTACACTATACTGCATATACAACCCATTATGCATAAAAGTTTTTACCCGGACTTGTTGCAAACATTTAAATAAACAAACAAAAAAAAACAAACTACTGACATTTTTAAGCCTCTTATTTTCAACTTTAATGCATCCCAAAACTGATATGATCCTTCTGGAAAATACAACAAGGCTAAGATTGAAAAATCAATGAGGATTTCCTAATGAACAGAAACTACTAGCCACACATCTTGTAACTGTTGAAAAACTGCAAAACTAAAGGAATTTGAACAATCACAAGATATCCAGTATTCAATTTGTCCCAATTATTTTTTGAAAAACTGCACAAATTATTTAATCTTTCTTTTCTAATAGCATTTCATCATTAAAAAGTTGACTTCTGTGGAGGAAATTGTTGTTACAAGTAAACTTTTAGTGATTGAGTCTCAACTTAAACAAATTGTCTGAGTTTTATTAGATAACTGATTGATCAGAGAGCATCTAGCAGAAAACTGTGCAGCATTTCTAGTATACTGACGCAATGAATCTTATCTTCGTCACATAATGTATATAGTAGTACAAGCAGTGAAGGTGTCATCACATGAACTATCAGTAATCTTGCATTGTTCTTCTACCCGGTACTCAGCAAGGACTTTTTCCAACATGTTACGTAAATGAGTTTCTAGCAGTTGGTGTTTTTGGCTTGCCAACCTTGTGGGTCTGTGACTTCTGTGGACGGAGGGGTACGCAGGGACAACCCGAGATGGCAGTAGCTTAGGGGGGGTGGTGCACGGGGGAGCGGTGCACGGGGGGGCTTGGACCCCTACATAACTGCTTGCAGTTCTAGTTCTTTTTTTTATCTTGAGACAGAGTGAGGCAGCTTTGCAATGCTGATAACAGTCCTATCTAAGTATGTACAGAGAGAAAATTGTGCACAACATATCTCAGTAAAGCTCAATAAGATCAGCCTCAATACTAAAGTGTGTTGTAATCATTGTTGGAGTGTGTTTGAATTCTTTGTAAAGTTACCGCTTCATTACAGCTTCATTACAGCTGTTGCTCACTAATGACATTTGGTGAAATCTGTAAATTAGTAAAGTAAATTAATTGCCAACAAACATAATCAAACTATTAATAATGCATCCAATGTGATACTGGGATGCCTTTGTTATTGGCCCATACAAGTTTTTACTTGGCGAAACTGAAAATAAATGAATGAATTAATAAATAAAATAAAGACACATTAGCATGCAGATGAGGGCAAATTTGGCCTGATTCTGGGTAATTTTAGGAATGCTGATAGTAGAGGTTCATCCAATCTTCCTAAAGTAGGATAAGCAAGTATCCTCATTGCCAGGAGGATCTGCCGGAAACATATTACATATCTCCCAACTTTCCAGGTGAAAAACCCAGCAAGGTCAAGTTTTAATTGTAAATAACAATCATGCTCTTTTTTTTTATCAGTGTCTGTGTAAATTTGCTCCACCATACAAATTATTTCAGTTTCACTACAGAAAAAGTTTGCATGAAATATGGCTATAATAATGCCACGCTTGGCATATTTATGTACCAAATATGACATGCTGAATATGCCACAAGTAAAAAAACAAAACACACTGTGTAATTTACTAATGTTTCATTTTCATTCATTCATTCATTCATTCATTCATTCATTCATTCATTCATTCATTCATTCATTCATTCATTTTCTATACAACTTAATCCAATTGGCTGAAGCCTATCCCAGCATTTATCAGGCCTATCCTACTATATTCGTTGATTTGTTGTATTTAAAATACTAAGATCAAAGCTGAGTGGTGCCGCCTTACCTTGTTCGATCAGTGACAAATTATGTAAATCAGTATGTTAGCCTTTATCACTGAATATCTATAAAACATGTACAGTGTTTGCACACTATCTTTAAAGAATTAATTCTAATATTGTTTCTTCTACAGTCACAGGTATCAGCTGTCAGCATTGTCTTCATAAAAACAATAAAATGTTCATTTTGTTGCATCAAAAACATTTATTAAATCAAATGACTCCCAACATTAAGTGGATGTTAAATTCAACAGGCTTTACAAAGCTATAAAAATGCGTTGATCTGATACTGACATAGTGATTTTCATTTTAGATATTTCATACTCCATATTATGAAATGAGCTTGGAAGATAGTAGCTGGAGACAATAATCTCTTTATCGCTCTCAAACAGTAGTAACATTAAATCTAAATGCATTGGGAGCAGGTACAAAAAGCATTAAAAGTAAGCCATCCAGATCTGTAACTAACATTCATTTTGTACCTGATATTAATATAAAAACATCTTGAACACAACATTAAAATGACATTGATAGTGATGTATGTGACTTAACAGCAGAAAATGTTACAAAATTAAGACAAGAAGATTTAGAAAGAATTTGCTTACAAAGATAATTATAACATTTAGAGTAATTGTGTAAATAGTGTCTTGGGATTGTTCTAATTTTTCTACTGAACAGTGCTTGTCTCCTTACTAATATTTGTCAAAAGATTATTTCACCATTGTCAACACAAAGAAATCAAGAGTTTTACTCAAACACTTGTGTATTCTTACTGTACAATTGCATTGATAATAAGACTTTGAACTCCTAGGAAAAAAATGAAAGGTAGGAAACTCTTGGTCAAACTTGAGTACATTTGCTTTTCTTGTTGATATTATCAACTACTGTTGCAGTTCCAAACCCCCGAAGAACTGAATAGTCATTTATTTTCTTTTGCTCATAGGCAAATCACGAATCATAAAATAGTTTTCTGGATCCAATTTCTCATCAGTTGTAAGTATTACATTGGCAAGGTCAGATTCCAAATGTATACTTTTGCTCAGTAAATAGAAATATATCACATCTGATAGCCTGGAAATTGAGCGGACCTGATTAGGGCATGTGTTTCATTCCTTTAATCCTAGGAATGATATGCAGATCTCTGACATCATCATGCTGAAGCAGCCAACACAGGTAACGCTCCGTCCCTATTCCCCATCCACTGGTAAGGAGTGGCTTCATTTGACGCATGCTAATGTACCACTTGTAGGACTCTTCTGGCACTGCGTGGTGCCTGAGTGCCTCTTGCACCTTCTCAGGGGTTGAATGGCGTTCACCAAGACCTACAGTCTCACCTAGCCCTAGCAAGAGGTCAGCAGCTTTTGCCTTACAATGCCCCGTGCCCTCCACATAGGCCTGGTAGAAGGGAACTCCAAGATGGTCCATCTCAGTGAGCCAAACTGCACCACCATACTTCTCTATCAAAACACGCTCTCCTTTGCGAGTTAACTTTCTGCCAAAATGGGGTTGGCCATCTTGTACCCACTCTAGGCAATCAGCTGAGGGCATCATGGGAATAGCCTGGTCTAGAGGGATTCTCGGAAGTGGAGTTTTCCCTTCTAGTTTGCTCAACATAGCTGTGACATGTGCAAGGGTCCCAGCTGTGTTCAGGATTATATCTGAGTGTTTTTTCAACATGGACTTGGTGAGATGATGCAAGTATCCCTCTGCGGTGGAAATAGCATCATCCATGTCGCCCAGCAGTTCACACTCCACATGGTAGAACTGGTTCAAGTGTGTGGCATCTGGGTCTTCCCCTCTAAAGCTAGGAGATATGTAATAGGCCCCTGGCAGGTTCTCTTGGAAACGAAGGAAGTATTCAAGTACAAATTGCATAGAGTCAGCCAGATAGACATCCTGTCCCAGCAGATCAACAGACACTGGCTCTGAATCAGATCCCAAGCCCATCGGTGAGGAAATGGTGTCTGTGGTGAGAGGGGTCAGTGCGTAGGAGTACTGGCAGCAGCTGTGGAAAAATTCCACTGTGCTGTGGAACAGGGTGTTTTGAATCTGGAACAGGTTGCGATACCACGGGCTCTTGATGGCAAGTGTGGGGTGAGACTGAGGGTCGTTCCAAGAATGAGGGGGCTTGCACTGGGTAATTTTTGCATGCATGTTCTTGAGGGTTTCAGGGTCAGCAGATGGACCATCCAGTGATGACACAAATCCAGGGTAGTTTTGGAAGAATTCAGATTTCCGCTCAACAGATTTAGCGCCATCTGGTGAAGGTACTAGAGGGATCAGCTTGACATGGGCATGGTCAATCTCAAATCCCTCAAAGATCACTGCAACACTTTTAGCTTTCATCCCCTCTTCCAGCAATTTGGCAACTTTGTAAGTGGCTAAGATCAGCGCTTTGTAGTCAGGCTCATCCAGTCTGAAGATGTCACTGGACAGTGGTTTGCGTGGCACTACAACAGTTAACCCAGGTGTATTTGGGTATGGTGTCAGGAAGGCAACATGCTCACTGTCTTCCCACACCCTCCACTGTTGTTGCTCTCCACGGACAATGCGACAGAATAGGTTATCATTGGAAGGATCACCAAAATGGTCAAAGCAAAAAGGTGCGTTAGCTGTTGGCAGTGCATTTCTGATCCTGGCTTGAACCTGGGCTAGTGCTTCATCGTCCCAGCATGGGCCACTTTTTGAGGAACAGTAGCCTGGATTGTAAATGTGGAACTCCTCCTCACCAGAAACATGAGGCTCCCACTTTGGTTCTACTCCATGCAGTGGAAGCAGTCTTATTTGTGCTGGTTGATCAAGTGTTGCATTGAAAACCAAAGCACAGCGCTGCACCCCCAGTCGCTCACATAGCAAGTTTGAAACAGCTTTTGCACCTTGCAACATAGCAATAAAGTCAGGTGTGGCAAACTGGAAGATGCTACTTGCCCCACTCAGAGTTTTTCTAGTGAGAACGGTTGACCCAGGGGTCCAGGGTTTGGGATTCAGATAGGCAACCAGCTGGTCTGTTTCCCAGATCACATTAGGCAAGCTTTTGATTGGTCTAAGAACCTCCACTCGTGGAATACCATCAGTCAGTGAGGCCACAAACATCACACCAGCATTTGTCTCAATGACGGCATCACCTTTACTGTCTACAGCAATGATTCCTGCACAGGCCCCTTTTAGATTTTCAGCTATCACTTCCCTGCAGGCTTGCCTGAGGCTACAGGCTTTGTTTTGGTATAGACTAGCAATTTTCTGTGCCACAGAGTTCCTCAGAAAAACATCTCCATTTCCAGAGCAGGCTATAGCCACTTTGTCATCAGCATATATTCCTGCACCTACAACTGCTGTATCCCCAACTCTCCCTTTCAGCTTTCCAACCAACCCACCTGTGGAAGATGCTGCAGCCAGTCCATTGTGGCGGTCCAAGGCCACTGCTCCAACTGTCTGAGGATGATTGTTTTTTGAGGTTTTGCCACCACTGAGTTTTTCAGCTAGCTCTTTTTGACGTATATCAGTGTAAAAGTATTCAAGCCCAACAGGTTTGTCTTTCTCCTCAAACTCTTGCAAAAGCTTTTCAGCTCCCTCACCTGCAATCAGTGAATGGGAGGTCTTCTCCATTACACATCTGGCTGCTTTTATTGGGTTCTTTACACTTTTCACACAAGCAACAGACCCAGACCTCATTGCATTGCCATCTACAACTGTTGCTTCCATTTCAATGTTGCCATCTTTGTTAAACACCGATCCTTTACCTGCATTGAACAGAAAACAATCCTCTAAAGCTTCCACTGACCTCTGAACTGCATCCAAACTGCTGCCTCCTTGATTAAGCACTTGTGACCCTAAGGTTAAAGCTGCTTGTAGTGCAAACTCAATGACTGCTGTGACTTTGCTTTTTAGCATGATTTCATCCCCAGCACCACCATGAATCACCAGAGTATAGTTTTGGTTCATGCCTGAAATAGTGTCAATAGTGCTTTTTGTTTTGTTTAGACTCTCTTGGCAGTGAATTTTCTGTTCTCCCTGGCCCTGTTGGAATAGAGACTCCAGGGCTCCCATTTGGCTTGCAATGCCATATCTAAGAGCTAGAAGCATCACCAGCTTCAGGTTCAACTTAAGGGTTTCTTCAAGCTTCTGTATTGCTACAGCAAAGCTCCCTTTTCCATTCAGCATAATGCGCACTTTGTCTCTTTTTCCAAGATAGGTTACAGCTAGCTGGTCTTGGGCATAAACATTTCCAACACCACACTCCAAACCTTCCATTAGATCTGCACCTGTGAGGTAAACAGATGGACATCCAAAAGCATCCAGGAACTTTTTCACTGGATTGTCAGATGGCAAAGCTCGACGCAGGGCAGCCAAATGGGGACCAACACCTTGGCCACTTTTTGTCTTTCTGATGAGGTTCTTGTGTTCCAGAAATGCAACATGGAATAGCTGTAGTAGCTCTGTAGTGTATTGGATTGTGTTGTCTTGATCAATGCGGGATGCAAACGCACTCACTAACTTACGAGAATGCATGGTGACAGAGTATGTTGGATCACAACGGCCATGTTCATAGTGGCGCATATGGGTAGGTGTGACAAGAATATGATTGCCAGCAGATTCCCCAAATGTCTGCCTCAGAGAGAGCTGCAATGAGAAGTTGATCCAAGCATCATACAGGCCCCTTTGCCCTCTGAGGGTTGAAAAGACATCAGGATAGGAGAGTACATCAAAAGTGAGAACTGGATGCTTTACTTTGAACTCAGGACCTTGTTTGGGGGTACTTATGCCTTGCAAGGGGAACGTTAGGGCACTCGGGCAAACAGAGTTAACATTGTTTACTGTGACAGGCTTATTGATTTTTTGTGTGTCGTCATAGACAATACTAAAGTCAACAGTCTCAGACAGATAGTACACACGTTCAGTCACAAGAGCAGCCACCATCCCATCCACAGCACTGTGCTCGAACAGCATCCCGGCTGTGCTGTCTTTGAACACCACCAGGTTCATTACCTGCAAAAAGAATTCAGAAAGACAAACTTGATTGGTTTTCTCAGTCCTTGGAAAATCTGCAAGCATTATACATTTGGAGAGCTCTGAAGTCTAACAGTAAAAGTATACATTCAAACTTTACATTAATGCCAACAAATATCACCGGGGTTTTCAAATATTCCTTCTCCAACACACATGACTCAAACTTTATAGGCTGTTGGATCCATTTAATTTGGGTCAGGTGTGTTGAACCCGGGAAACAATGATTACCTGCGGCCTTCATTAACCAACTTTGAACACCCCTGACTTATCGCTTAAAGGAGAACTTCACTTTTTTTAAACCTGGGGCCTGTTTTCATCTTTCCTCTCATACATGACGCAGAGCCAACTGCCCAATACTTACCAATAGCTGTGCTGCTAGCTGCCTGCCCAGCTAAATACTGGAGCGATCTTGAATGTTCCTTTCTCCATCACTCACATGTGTGAGAGGAAAGATGACAGTAGACCCCAGGTTAAAAACTTAGTTCTGATTTAAGTTTGCTTTGTCAAGCGATGTTGTTAGTGACAGAGTTGCTAAAACACTGATGTTAACCATCTCATAGTGTGGTCTTCGCTTATATTATTGAGAAATAAGCTGCAATGACGCATATTGCAAATTATTTTGTGCCCAGCCTGCTTTAGCAGTGATAAATGCTATTGAAATCAAGTAAATTTTATCAACAGAAAAATTGCTATTGCAGTTTGAATACAATTTAATAACTGAGGATTTTAGTTCTAATATACCTTGTCATAATATCTCAGACACGGTCTGTCTCCTCCTTCTCCCAGTCTCACTACATTGAGGATGTCAGCCAGTTCAAACGGAGGGTCGCAGTCTTCCAGACAGAGTGCAAGCACAGCGCTCTCCATTAGTCCCAGCGATGTCGTTGCTTCTCCACCTTGCTGTAGGATCTCTTCCCTGATGGCAGCCCAGGATTTGCGCTCCAAAGCCGAGAGGTTGCAGATGACAGAAGAATCATTCAGTTTTCCCGCTTTGGGCTGGCTCATCACTTGAGCCAGCTGGTTGTAGATATCCACATATGACCGTGCAGAAACCGGTCCGCCAGTGCTGGGACGCCAGAGTATGTCAACAGGAAACACTCCCCCAGCACAGATGATGATTGCATGGAGGCTGTCTGGGTAGACCTGCAAATTACAGATTGGAAAATGATTAAAGAAATCTTAGGAGGAATGTGACAGGATAAAAGTCATAAGATTCACTGCAGTAGTTACTTTTAGACGTTATGTCAGAAAAGTCCAACCCACTTACATTTCTTGCCAGTTGGATTCTGTCAGTAATCTTACCTTAATTTCATCTTGACTCCTGCCAGGAAGACGGCTCGCAGCAAATACTTCGGACTGCTGAGTATGCTCCATTGGAACATCGCCCTCCAGTAAGTGGGGCTCACTGTACAGCTTTGCTGCTGCCCAGAGCAAGGCTGCTGCCCTCCCCAGCTGGGTAAATCCCTTTGCTTTTGACGGAAGAAGAACATCTGGGAGGGCTGTTGAGATGGGCAGGGGGTCAGCACAAGACAGCAAACCTTTTTTGAACTGCTGTGTCACCCAGTTTTCCTGGCCTGCAGTAAGGGTTGATATTTTTTGCTGGGCCTCTTCGAGGACTCCCCTCTGCTGCTCCAGTGTAGTTTTGAACTCTGAGTAAAGCTCAGGGCTAAGAGTTAGCTGCAGAACACGGCTCACTTCTTGCAAGGTCACATCCAACTCTGGGACAGGGTAGTTGAGAAGTTTCATCCTGTAAAAGTGGAGGACGCTTGACAGACAGGGAAAAAAAAGACAGAATTAGTTGTGAAAGAATGAAGTTGCCAACTGGGCCTATACTTTGTGAAACTATGAAGAAACTTTTCGATGCACAGCAATAGAGACAGAAACTTTTAGTAAGGATCAGCCTAAGGATTGGACCATTACACTTTAAAAGGTGAAATATACATTGTTAATTTTATTTGGTCATTCTTATTTCCATAGGTAGCAATATTTGCCATGCTGAAGTACGTTATGTTCATTTAACTCTTAATTTATCAAAGATCAGAATCAGTTTCTATTCTTCAGCTTGTTGAGTTATTAAAACTAGAATGAATTTAAAAATTCAACACAATACACAATAAAACTTAGAAGGAGGACCAGTCAAAAATGCTGGGAACATAAATGGCAATTAAATGCAGTATGTTTTTTAGTGTGTTCCTTGTCTTGTAATTAATCAATCAATCATAATTAAACATAAAAGTCCCACTCCTAATTTATTTTTTCTTTTTATCTATCTAATTTATTATTAATTTTAATATAAAAAACAAGACTTTCTATATGCAACTGCAGTTAATTGTAAAGATGAATAATGCTGTTAAACAGGGGTGTTCCGCTCCTGTCTTCAAGGGCCAGAATCCTGCAAGTTTTCCATGTGACCCTGCTTCAACACGCCTGACTAAAAGTAATGAGTCATTGTGCAGAACTATATAGGCCGTTGGATTCATGTAATTTGAATCAGGTGTGTTGAAGCAAAGACATAACGAAAATCAGCAGGACAGTGGCCCTCGAGGACCGACTTTGGTGCAGTGGCCATGGCCACCACTTGACTCTGCCTCTGGTAATGCCAAAAGACTGTCAGCATATTTTATATGGTGCTGAAACTCAAGATGAAAAAGAAAATGAGAAAATCTCACTTTTGTCAGAACAGTAAGCAATAGTCAGTAGTTGTGGTATGTTTGTAAATTTTGGTGTGAATGTATTTGTCACGCAAATTCAACTTTAAATCTGAATAGCGTTTCCTTGAACATTTGCATTACACAAACAGTACAGAGAGCAGACACTGAGAAAGTTGGTAGCATTTACTTTTAAGCTTTCATGTTTCTTAGAGGCTTACAAATAGGTAGAAATCCCCAGACATTTCCTGTAGGCTCATTCCTGATCATCAGCACTGGTTATAAATAGCAGCTGTTATATCTTAATCTGAGAAGGAGAACATGAAATGACAAATTTAAGATCAAAATCCCATCTTCTCTATGTCCTTAAAGCATCAATATCATAACCTTTGCCAAGAGTCTTATTCCATAAAAAAATCTAACTCACCATCTGCTCCTCAGACCTCAGATACAATAAAACCCAACATAAAGTGCTCACACAAGCACACAAACCTGCACAATGAAATATATTATAAAGAGTATGACACACGTTTTCTTCACATGACGTCCAACCATTCTCACATTAGTGGAGCCGGTAAGTCAATGAATCAATTATTGGTAAGGGGGATGTTGAGAGCGACACAGGTCTCTTTGTGCGTTAAAGTGGTGAACATGAATGGAATGCATCCCGGTTTTACTTCAGTGCGAGACAATGCCCCCTGGGCCGAGCAAAATGCCGACCTGCGTAATGGCTGATAACTCAACTCATCTGCTCACACGTGAAAGTTGTTAGTCCTTTTTCCAAGCTAAAACTCTGCATTTTTCCCTCCTTTTTTTTATTGCTAGTCGTCAAGGAAACATGACATGGAAATTAGATTTCTCCTGATTCCCTTCATCAGTTCAAATCATCCACACAATGCTGCTTGTCTATGTTCTCTCTCTCAATCCTGTAGTCCGTCTGATGGGTACAGGCTTTGCATATCAGTCTTGTGATTTCAATAGCTTAAGTTATTTCCACTACCATGTATTGCATAATGCAAAGTTCTTTATAATGATATAGAATTTCTTAAACACATACATGAACTTGAACCAGGACAAATAAAAAGCAAATAATAAACTCTTTTCAACCTTATAGGTGACCCTGAGAAACATTCAACAAAAGAAATCCTCTCAATGAGAAAATGTTTGTTGGATATTATCCTTACAAAGACAGTGTGCTTTTTACAATGTCAATATTATTTCATTATACAACGACAGTCCAGTATTTTCACAGCAATAATAGTCCAATACATTATATCTTTATAGAGGTTATTCTGAAATAACAACTGTATTTCACACTATAGTATAGATAGTATATAAATATTATATATATTCAGCTATTAAACAATCATCCCTTTCTCGAGTTACTTACTTTTGCTATTTAAGAGGAAAATTGGCTTACCTCCTTTCTCCAAGATCTGGCGAGCTGCTCGGGTGGACGATCACTCAGGAAGAGGAATACTGAGGAGGACTGCGAAAACAAGGGTTTTTCCGTAATGAAGGAGCAGTGACTCCAATTAAGAAACTCGGTTTTTTTGTCAACCCTTTTTCTCCACCTCTCGCAGTCTATCTCTCCCTCAAGGCCTCCATTTGTTTCTGTCCCCGTCTTACTTTGCTCTTTTTGGTTGAAACATAGATTTATTTGTTTCGTTGTTCAACATTAAATAATGGCTTTAAATCACAAGTCATCATAAACATTTCCCTGTGATAAGTGTGGAGACGTGTAGAACAGATGTGTCGAAGTTTTCAGCTGACACTAACTTCTTTATCAATTGTAAGGACACTAGATGCAGGCACAGACTAGATTTCTTCAAGTAGTCTTCAGGGGTTTTTCTCTGGGCATCTTCAAGATTTTTTTCAAACCTTTTCTTTAAAAGTTGTCTGACTTTCACTGTGCTTTTTGTCTTTCATCTCTGAGGAGGATTTATCCCTCCCTCTGATTTTCACTTCAGATCTTGTGTTATTTGGTGAACTTCAGCCATTTCTTCCTTTTCCCTTTATTTAAGAGAGACTTCTTCCTTTCATGAAGACCGTTTCGGATGAGGCTTAAGGTTTAAGTGAAAAGATGGATTAGGACTTTAATCAGACTGACGCTTCTGAAATTATTTTCTGAACATAAAAAGAGAGAAACAGCAGCAGTGCATAAAGAAACTTGCTGAAAGGTTCACTTTTATTTCTAGAGTTTTGGGTCCCAAAACTCTAGAAATAAAATTTTCATTCCAGCACAAAGATATTAAACAGCAAATTCCAGCTCAGGCATTTGTTTCTGGTAAAATAGACATTTTACAAAAGTCACTTTAGAGCTACATGTTTTAATTCATTCTTGATTTATCCTGTTAATCCTGTTACTTCACTGAAATGAAAAAACAAGATTTACATCTTCATAAAAGGGAATGATTTTTCAGAGTTGTGGGGAGTGTGACTTCTGTTTTGGTGCTTGGACTGAGCAAGCTGCTTGGAGCGTATTATATTTAGCACTACAAAATAAACTAGCATTTCCTCAACTGGGAGCTAAATTTGATTAATAGATTTTATTTACTATTTGGAAAAAGTGCAGCAGCTTTTATCAGCTCTCCCAAGACTTACATTTTTCATGGAGGCTGGACTGAATTTCATTATTGTATAAGTCGTAATTTGATTTAGTAAAATTTAATAATGATGCAGTGCAAAAAGATGTCAAAAGATTTAGATCCTCTGGAATCGCTTGCTTATCCAGATCCTCTGTGTTAAGTTTAAAACAACTTAACACAGATAAAGTTTGTCTATAAAGAATTTCACTTTTAAAATAGCAAAACTTTTTTTATTAGTTATGTTAGTTCATTTTTTCATATAAATTCATATAAAGTGCATCTATTTAAATCTCTCTGTGTGAGTTTGGTACAGTTAATGTTAACACACTGACCATTAAATAGGGTAGACAGGGTTTGCTTTGTGGCGACAAGCTTAAAAATGATGGCTTGTCACGTGCTTCCAGCACTGGGAGCAATGCAGCGGGCATCTTGTGTTACATGTGATCTTTTGGGTTTTGGAGACATTAAGCCGATTGGATCAATAACAAGATGGTGCACCATTAAAACTTTAACTCCTATTGTTGCAAATTTTGGCACAAACTGATCCTGGATCATTATTTCTTCTCATCTTCTGCTTTCAGCACTGCCAGCCTGATCTATGGTCCAGACACTACGTTTCCCAGGATTCCTCTGATTCTGACATCATGACCTGCATGCGTGTCCTCCTCATTACCCTCATGTGTTACACCTCTTATCTGTTTATTCTTTCCTTGTGTTCTTCCCACTTGTGTAGTCTGTAGAGTGCAGAGTATTTTGTTGCTTTTGTCGCGGGCTGAGGAACAGGGTCCGCTAAAATCTAATACCGGGCGCTGCTGGAGGGATGGAGACAGGAGGGCAGTATTAAAAGTCCTTTAAAAGCTTTATTAAAAAGCTAAAAATCATAAAAATAATAGAATGTCCAATAAAAAAAGAGGGTGATTAAAAAGGCTGGTGGTGGGTCCTGGCGGCCTCCTCTCCAGCGGCTTCTCTTTCCTCCCGGGGCCGGCAATAAAACAGATAAAAACCACACTAAAACCAAGCTAGTGGGACACAGTCCAGTTTCTGGCAGCACCTGCTTTTTCACCTTGTGACACTTTGCTCTATTTGTGTCTGCTTGTGCTATTTCAGTCTGATACTATTTTTCTATTTATTTGCTTTTATTCACTCACATATATGTATTTATTCTCGTAATATTTATGTGTGAATTAGCTATCTTTTTTTTTTGTTAATTTTATTTTATTTTCAATTCAGTTCAGCTTTTTTTCTATAGCGCCAATTCACAACAACGTAATCTAGATTAAATCAATTCCAGCCGATTTATTGTGTTCAGGGTTTATACAAGCCAACTCATGAAAAATAAGGAAACCAACATATTGCATCAAATGTTGCCTTCCATTCAGTCCCCATCCTGAGCATGCACAGGGACGGGTGACAGTGGAAAGAGAGGAAGGAAAACCTTCTGGTATAAACCACTGCTCTGACTAGTGCATTGTTTTTATTCCAGTCGTTTTCTTCATTCTTTCCTGAATTATTCCTGTATTTATTATTCTTATAAAAATTGTAAATAAATTCAGGCATTGGGGTTAAAAAGTAGGCAAAATAATCTTAAAATCAGTCAGACAACAGCCACCAGTATAAACCTGTAAAACAGGCTCACGCCTTCTGGGACCTGTTGAAACACATGCAGCAGCTTTCTGGACTAACAGGCAGGAGAGATGACGTGTAAAGAATTGCAGCAGCCCAGTTTACAGGTAAAATGGCTGTAGTGAAACAAAAATCAAACCAATTGAGATTGAGTTAGTGAAAGTTAGTTGTAATCTCATCCGTCAGGGCATATCAATTAGGGTCATGTGAGTACCAGCACATGTAGGTTTGAGGGAAAAACAAGGAAGTGGGCAATTTGGCAAAAACAAGCTTTATACAGAAACACTGCAGATTTACTTATTTCATTAAGTAAATAATGAGTTTGAGAGTTTGAGACAGGAGTTCGGCAGAAAAGGATCGAAGAGTGAGGATTCTTCATCAGATATACTGATTCCTAGATTAACTGGCTGCCTGGTTTATCTGAAAGTGATGGAAGTGGTTTTCTTTCAGGAGGAGATAAGGTTTACATTTTCTGCTCCATGTGGATTGGCTCGAACACAGAGGCACATATCTTCTGTAGGAATATTATGTTATTTTTATGTTTTTTTGTTTTTTTATCAAGACATATAACCCTTGTGTGAAGATATACCCTGTGTATTTTTGTCATTTCAGACAGGAGGCAGAAAAACTCCTGTGCGCTTACCAATCAGCCAAAGGGAAATCCCTGTGGCCATTAGCCAGGACACATGATCGATTGGATGCACAGGGACAGGACCCACACTGTCACAGTGTCAAAGTTGAGAGTTTGTCTTCTGTCTGTTCTGACTGAATTTCTTCTCTGGGCCAGATGACCCCACAGATGAATGTCCCGTTTAAATTCAGGCTCGGCAAGTTTCTTTGTAAAGCAACTCAAAGTGCATTACATAAAACATTAGAAGCATGCAAAAGTCAAAAAGCAAGTTAAGATGCTGTGCAGTTATGCATAAGTGGATAAGAACAGAAGTGTTTTTAACTTGGATTTAAAAGTTTCTACATGTGGTGAGAGTTTAATCTCTATGGGCAGTTTACTCCACCTGCTTGCAACATAACAGCTAAAAGCTGCTTCTCCATGTTTGGTCTGGACTCTGGTCTGGACCAGCTGACCTGAGTCTTTGGCTCTAAGAGCTCTGTCAGGTTGATATTCTCTGAACACTCAGCAGTTTTAAATCAAAGTTTAAAATTTTTCTATTTGCAGGATGAGGGATTTATTTTCCTTCTGAGGGTTTATTTATTTATTTATTTATTTTTCTTATTTTGTGATTTTACTTTTGTTTTTAATTCTTTATTATTGCTTTCTGCACCCTGCAGTAATGTTTCTAATGTTTGTATGTAAAGCACCTTGATTTGTCATGTACATGAAATGTGCTATAGAAATAAACTTGCTTTAAACATATCACAAATATATTCTGGGCCTAAACTGTTCTGGGATTTATAAAAAGAAGATTTTTCATCTGTTCTTGGACTGACTGTGATGTGTTCAGATCTCTTAGTCCTGGTTAAAACTCTAGCAGCATTATCTGGATGAGCTGAAGATGTTTAATGCTCTTTTTAGGAAGTCCTGTTAGAAGACCATTACAGTAATCCAGTAATCCAGTCTACTGGAGATGAATGCATGGATGAGTTTCTCCTGGTCTTTCTGGGAGACTAAACTTTTTATTCTACTGATGTTTCTGAGATGGTAAAAAGGCACACCCAGTTCTTCACAAAAATATTTTTTAACCCCTTCAGTGTGAAAACAACGAATTTCGCTTTTAGCTCCTTTAAAGAGCGCAGACAAGATGGCTGACAAAAGACAGAGGAGAGATGTTCTCCAGAAACTGGATGACATTGAACTGAAAAAAACGCTACAGATTTGATCGTGCAGGTATCATGTTTGTGGTTGAGCTCATTAGAGATGCATTAACCCCAACCCAACGCCATAACCCCATACCACCACAAATGAAAGTGATAACAACCTTTCTCTACTTGGCAACAGGGAACATGAAACAGTGTTGTAGTGATGATGTGGGCCAATCACAACCCTCTATCAGCAGGGACATAACCCAAACACTAACAGCATTGTCACCACCTCAAGTTGTGCAACAATTTGTGTACTTTCCTCATGATGCATACACTTTACAAGCACACAAAACAGCATTCATGGCAATACCAGGATTCCCTGGTGTTGTGGGTGTAATTGATGGGACACATGTTCGAATGATAGCACCGTTAGAAGATCAACCCATCTATATGAACAGAAAGACATTTCACAGCATCAATGTTCAAAACAACTTTAATGCTGACTACCCGATTCTGGACATGGTTGCTAAATGACCACGTTCAACACATGATACCAGAATCCTTTCCTAGAACGCTGTTTGGGGGACATCGTGTCCCATCCATTTGTCATTTGTTAGATAACAGTGGATACCCTTGTGAGCCATGGCTCCTGATACATTACCTCCATCCACACCAAGGGGCACAAAAAAATGACAACAGATTAACCAAACATTGCATTATGCATGACATAAAAATGCACATAGCATATATGTCTAGTCTATCAGTCTCATTGCCCGGAAATAATGCTGGCAACTTTTTGATCATGTCTGTGAATTTGTAGGGCCCATAAGATGACCAGAGCAATAGTGAAGCGTGACATCGGCCAGTTGAAAAGGTGCTTTCATGTTCTCCTTGGGGAGGTGAGGCTGAACCCTTTGCCAAGTCATCATAGCCTGCGCAATCTTACACACCTATTGCAACGCTAGACAGATTGCCATTCCTGAGTGTGATAGTGATGAAGACAGCAATGACAATGATGGTGATGATGCAGAAGAGATCGGTCATATTCCACCGGGGAATATGTCTGTAAGTGGACGGCCTTACAGAGCCTGCTTCTCCAACTTACATGTCAGGCAAGTACATTAGTAGTTGCACATGTGACTGCAAAGAATGTGTAGACCAGATCATCACAGTAGCTAAAAACACAAGATAGTCTATTTGTCATTCAATTTATTCTTTATCATGTCACTTCTGATTTTACAGTTTTCCTGCTGTTGGCAGAGAACCTTTTTCTGCTGGTGCAGAGGCAGGCGGACTGAACCAACGTTCCAGGCTGAGGAGCTGCCCACAACATTGAAGGGCCTGGTTGGTCTACAAGCTCCATGCTTCAGTGGGAGGAAAACTCAGTTTAGTGTCGTCTTTTTCTGTGATTGATTCAGTGGAATGAGCAAGCCCAAGCAAATCCAGCCTTGCTTCCTTAAAGGAGCTATAGCTGATATTTTAATCTTTCTAATAAAAAAAAAAAAAAGGTTTCTACGTGGTATATTATGTGGTCCAAGGGGTAAGTCCATGAAAATGAATGACTCGCTCATTGCACATATGAACGAGTCCAGGCCATTTTAGTTAGCGAAAGCAGAAAGTTTTTAGCTTTAGTGTGACGCTCTCCCCGCTAAAGGGGTTAACTTCTGTAACATCCGGATTCTCATCAGCCAGTAAGAGCTTTCCCCTAAGGAATCTGGGAGTTACGGAAGTTAATCCCATTGGCAGAGAAAGAGCGTCCTGCCAAAGCTAAAAATTAGCCACTTTCGCTAACTAAAATGGCCTGCACTCGTTCACATGCACAATCAATGAGTCATTCATTTACACATAATATACCGTGCAGAAACCATTTTTTTTAGAAAGATTAGAACAATATCAGGTATATTTCCTTTAGTACTGAAACTATAAGATGCGTGCCTCAGCATGTGGGAAAAAATGAATAAAATCCATTGGCCTATGCAATAAAAGAAAAATGTTTCAGAAATACGTTTGTGCACCTGCCTGTTGATGTATTATAAGTTTGTCCTACCGTAGTTGCTTTTCATTGCATTGGACCATTTAAAAGTCCAAGCCTTGCCTCAGTCCAGTGATGCTGGCCGTGGACTGACCCAGGACATCAAATACTGTCTCTGCAGTTTGAGACAGTTGCTTGGCTGGTGGTCCACCCCCTAACGAAAGGCCCAGGAATCAATATGAACACATTTATTTGCCTTTTGAAGTTACTTTTACCTGTGGGTATGAGTAAGTATTATTCGCTCAACTGTGCGTGAAGATTCCCATTTATGTGCTGCAATCCCCTCTTTGGCTTTGGACTGCAACACATACCGGCTTTCCTCACAGTCTTCACTGGTTTGTCCAACTACAGGAAAGGAGGCATTTATCTGCAGTGCATTTCCATGCCTGCCTTTTGGTCTATACTGGAACTCCACCACCAAATTTGCCTCGCAGGATGTTTTTGTGGTCATTGACATACTCTACCAGGAGCAGGCATTGGTCTTCTGTCCAGTTTGGTTTTCTGGTGTGTCTCTTCTCCATCATTGGTTTGTTGAAGATTGGAGGCCTATCAGAGTTGTTTTTTGTAGGCTGGTTTTCAGTCAGGGACATTGGAGTCGGCTGAACCATTTCATGTTTGCTAATTGGCCTATTCACTTGAGTTTAATTGTTGGAAGAGCGACAATCTCTAGTGTCAATTGACGTTTAACTAAATCTTTTACTATGTGAAGTGGGCCTGGGTTATGACACATTTTGTGGAATCATTGTGGAATCATGGGCCTAGTATGCATTCTGCTATTAATTTTATCATTTTATGTTGATTATAGTTTACAATTACATAGTCTTCATAGGACTGGAGCCTACTGAGGTGATCAATAAGGGTTCAACCTTGGCCCAATGTTGTCAAGTGCAATGCCTCTCTATCAACCAGTTTTCAACCAGCCAATCACAGCTGTTGAATTGATCACTCATACCTAGCAACGGGGTCAACCACACCTCCTCTCTAAGATAGGTTTCTAAGATGAGTTTCTGTCAATTCCTTGCTCAGAGTTCTCTGAGAGTGTTCTGGGATCACTCTACAGTAAGATTCCTTGCTAGGAATTTTAAGGCTACGTTAGGAGGTGTCTGAGAGGATTCTTAGAATTTTTAGGAATACAGGCCCTGGTTGTGGCCTTCGTAGGACCGAACTGAGTAGCCTTGATAAGCATAACCTGTTTCAATCAATCCATACCTGCTTATTCCAGTACAGCTACTAGGTCACGTCCTGGAAAAGTTTCCAGTCTGTTGCAGCATTTCGTGGATACATTTCCTTTTAAAATGTTAAGAATTCCCCTGACTGGATGATGAGACTTTTGCTTTAACCTCAAGCTGGCCAGGCAAGCTGAAACATGTAGGTTTGGTAGTGAAGGACAAACTGCTTGAATGAGATCCTTTTTTAATTTCAAACACACTCATTCTTTATGGATGATTGCAGTAATTCTCTTTTTGTTTTGCTCTTACACAGTTTTCCACTCACTTGATTTATAGCATCTTGGGTTTCTTTGTTGCATTTATATTTTTCCAAACCTTTTGGTACAATAACATATATTTTGTTGATTCAAAGAAAATGGATTGTGGGATATGAATAGAGTATGGATAGGGGTCTGGAAACTAAACAAATAAACTGCTGTATCTCAGCCCCTGGGCTATAGTTGGACAGTCTGGGCCTCCTGCGCTTTTGGTGTCACAGCGTGTCATCGGCTCGGGCACCCCGGAGTTTGTGTTTACGATGGTTCCTGGGTCGAATGGTTTAAAAGGGCTTCTCCAGAGCACATCATTACTGAGGGGGAGGGAAAGAAAGTGTAATTTAAAGGAAGGTGCAAGTGGGACGAATGCTGGTAGTACAGGCTACAGATGGCTTTTTACGTAATGTGAAAGTTAATAATTTACTGAATGAGGAATTTTGCAAATTTTAGTAGTTGATAGAAACAGTCAATAGAGTTTCTGTGCAATTCATTCAGAAAGACTAACTTTCCATTACAGCTCCAAAAAAGCTCCAAAAAACTTTCTTCTTTCACTAGAATAGGTTGGTTTAGTTTAATTTAAATTCTACTTTAGATACTTTTGCTTTCATGTTACAGTATGGAAATATTCATGTGGTGCCACTGGCTGCCTATTCACTGGTTATTATTGGTTTGTCGTGCTTTCAGTGCTATTTTTTAAATATGTACAACTCATCAATATATCAAATACCAAATGAGGAGCTAGACCATAATAAGGATGTGAAATATGAGCTGGTGGTTCAGACAAAGCATGCTGTGGTTCTCTGTATTATACAGAGAGAAATTCAAAGAGTCTGTAGATGAGAATATAATCAGCTGTGATGTAGGGTTTATTGAAATTAAATGAATGAATGGCATGAAATTAAAAATACTACTATAATCCCTGAGGGAAATTCAATATTGTTGTAGGTTTTTTTATTTGTTTGTTTTTTTGACAATAACATAAATTTAGGGCTTCATTCTTCAGTCTGATGGTTGCTGGAGGGAAGGATCTTCTGTACCTCTCTGTCTTGCATCGGACCTGAACAAGCCTCTCGCTGAACACTTTTGTTTCATCAATGTGAAACAACAGGAGAAGGAGAACATTGTGGAGAAGGTGTGAAGAATCCTCCATTATCTTGCAGTTTCATTTTTGGTTAAACAGCTGCAGCAGCTCCAGAGTTTCTCCAAGCACAGAACCAGCTTTCTTGATCAGTTTGTTTATTTTGGTCAAGTCTTCGGTTTTGATTGAAAGACCCATGTGCATTTCACTTACACAATGAGGTGAATAAATTTAAGGTGCAGTGTGTAACAAAAAGTCAATTACTGTAAACTTTAAAACTCTTTTTGAATAATCAGCTCACTTTATTAAAATTACTGCCATGACTCAGTCATATATATATATATATATATAGATATATATACCGTCCGTACCGTCCTCTTCCGCTAATCCGGGGTCGGGTCGCGGGGGCAGCAGCCTAAGCAGGGAAGCCCAGACTTCCCTCTCCACGGCCACATCAGCCAACTCATCCGGGGGGATCCCGAGGCGCTCCCAGGCCAGCCGAGAGATAT
>JAVQJG010036169.1:0-17856 GCA_036024015.1 Craterocephalus amniculus
TTAACTGATTGGCTGGTCCTTTACTCAGCAGCAGCTCCTGCAGTATGGATTCGAACGTGGAGACGAGTGCTGGAAGCGCAGCCAGCGGTCTTTTGACCGCAGGTCACGTTATCTTTCCAGTTAGTGTATTAAAAACTTAACGACTGAACCTGATATCTTTGGACTTTTAGTAGATAGTTGTTGCCCTGTAGTTTTACCTGCTTACTTATTTAGAAAAACAAACACATCAATGTTTACGAGCAGTTTAGTTGCCATAGAGCCGCTCAGGGAGACTCCTTTCTCATCCAACTGTCACATGTCAGAAGCTAGTTGTAACAAATGCCCGCCCTACTCTGCTTCTGATTGGCTGTAAAATCACAAACCCTGTGTACTGATAGGCTGCTGGTTCCTGTCATTCATATCAGCCTCTGCTCATGTGCTGCTTACTGCTTCAGACTGCATGCAGGTGGCTGTCACACTGCTGAGACGAGAATGAAAATGTTTGATGAGAGAGTACAAACTGATGAACATAAGAATTTTTAATCACTAGATCGCAATGAATAATATCCAGGGACACTTTATTTCACAGTATAAACCATTAATTTACGGTTATATGGAAGATTTAGTAAATAAAACTACTTAGGATAAGTGCATGGCAGGTTTGAGAAAGGATGGCAGATGCAGAGAAGTCCTTTTCAGAGTTACTTGGACCAGCCAATCAGTTAACTGGTTCCACCTTGCGTGCTTTGATTGACAGACTAAGTAATTCTGCTGGAAAACTTCATTATGAAATAAAAAGGCCGACGTGGAAAAAGTTTTTATGAAATAAAAAAGGGCATTATTAAAAAATGGACTTTGTAAAAAAAATAAAAAATAATATATATATTTAAAAGATGTTGGAAAATGAAATTAAAAGTAAACATTTTAAAATGTATTATGTTGTGAAAAAATTCATGAAATATTTTATTAAATTGAAAATGATGAATATATATTAAAGAATAATAATGTGTATATTTAATAATAACATCATCTTATTTTACTATTTGATGGCCATAATATATATGTGCCTTTTATTTATGAAAATGGTATTTATTTCAAAGTCTCATTTATATTTATTCAATTTTGAATATTTTGGGCCTCCATAGTTTTTTCGTTTTTCGTTTTCCTAATTAAATGTAATAATTGAATGGACGGATGATACACGGACCCTAAAAGAAGGCAAACTGTACTTAATCATTTGCAAAGAAGTACAGGGAAACTGAGACATGAACTAAGACATTTGCATTTTTTATTAAATGAATGAGAAATATGATTCGGTTTTGATCAACTGCCAATTTGTTTGGAGATGTGTCTATGTTGTTTTGAGAAGGTGATTAATGTTTCAAGAAATGAGCCAAACCTATGATAAAAATTCAAATGATTTGCAAAGATGAACAGGGGCATTTAGAAAAATGCTAAAACATTTGCAATTTTTCGAAATGAATGAGAAATACAATTCTTTTGTGAACAATTGACAAATTGTTTGTAGACTTAGTTCTGAGAATGTAATCTCGTCAAGAAATGAGCCAAACCTATGTAGAAAAACTGTAACTCGTTTTTAAAGATGGTCCTAAAAACACAGTTTGTGATTTGTGAAACCTTTATTCTATTTGAAAAAATGCAAATGAAAAAGTGAAAATTTGTGAAAATCTAACTTTTCTGGAATTTGGGTTGTACAATCTTTTAATGAAAGTATCTAAATTTTAGTTTGTCTGCATGAAGTTCAAAATTTCATTTATTTTCCAAGACAGATGGATAACTTCAGTTTGTATTGTGGTGAGTCAGTTCAGATGGTCAGGATTACTACACACATGTAAAAATGTACATGCGTATACATACATTTTAAATGATCTACATTTAAAAAAATTCTATAATCATAATGTAGATTAAAACTCCAAGCAGCGATAAAGGCAGTGCACCAACTGCTCTGCTCACCCTATTGTACCACCACCTACACCAGCTACTATCTACAGTCAAATCTTGGCGTTCGCACTCTTGGTCATGCAGGAGTGTGTAGCAACACCTGTTCATACCTTTGGCAGACCCTGTGCAGCGCCTCAGTGTATGAACTATCATAAGCTGTTTGGAATCATCTGAGATATCTGGGTTAGTATACTGTAGTAATAGTTTTCTGATGAATGCAGATAATTTTGGCAATAAAATCAATCATTTCCTGTTTCCAAAGGGCTGAAGTAAGTAAGACTAATATTTGTTTTAACCAGATAACTTGTCTGTCTGTGAGTCTTTAACTTGCATGTATTCATATTCTTTTCCAGTTGCTGGTCATCAGCTGTGAGAGGCCAAAAAGCATCAGAAAAAAGGAGTCACAACAGCAGAAACCCTGAAATTTATTCATTTTAATTTAATTCAAAATAAATACTACCACAGCAATGTAAGTCCAATATTGGGTACTTGCTCTGTTTTGGTAAGAAGAGACAAAACAAAACAAACAAACAAAAAAAAACAACAACCCCAAAACAACTCGAAAACATGGAAAAAGCGATTTAAGTTATTAATGCGTCCATCATCATATTCATCATTTTTCAGCGACTTTCAAGATGTGCCTTTTTTTCTTTTTTAAACATACAAGGTAGCACTGGCTAGAATGAAAAACATAAACATTATGGTACAAAAGAAGGAGGTAAAGAGAAGCAAGGAATGGTGGAATAGAAATCTGGTGAAACCTCAACTGCAAAAGAAAAAAAATTATCAGCCAAAATCCCCATTTGTTTTGGGAGGTGGGTGAGGGGGTGGGTGGTAGGAGAGAAAATGGTGCATGGACAGTGTGGCACAGTGACAGTCATGTCCTCACTCAAATTTCAGAGGCTGATCATGTTCAGGGTCCTAAGCCAGGTTGGGAGTGTGGGTCTGTCTTGATGGAAACCGTGGTGAGTCAAATCTGCATCCAAAAACTCATTGCTGGTAGGTTTAGTTCTTATATATCATCTCTATACACATTTTTCAGGGTTATTTTTTTTTAGTAGGTGTGGTTGTATCTTCCCAGCCTCTGTTCCCATCAACAAGTCCATCTTGTCTGGAAATCCAAAAACAAAGAAAAACAACAGGGAAAAACAAAACATAACAAGGCATTACATATGTACAAGATGTTTGAAGTGGCTCAACTTTTCAGTCATCTGTCTCCCTATACGAGTTCAACATCTCAGTTCTTTTAGAGATCTATGACATGATTAAAAACTCAGTGATGTTTATTTTAGATTTAAGAAGTGTGGAAATTAAGTAAGTTTCTCATATAATGCTGAAAGGACAGATGATTTTTATAAAAAAAAACAAAAAAAAACCCACAAAAAAACATGGCCTGTTTGTAGCTGTAAGAATATTTTTCCTCTGGATTATGACAGAAAACATTTCCATGCTAAGTAAAAAACTTTCCTAAAGAGTTTTTTCAGTAACAACTGGAACATTTCTCTGCTCTGCTGCACAGTAGCAATCGCCTGCAACATCGAAATGAAAAGGAATCTGAAAACACCTTGTAGCAACCAGTAATGTAAAATATGGCCATTTTAAATTACAAAACATTAGAACTTCTCAATAACGTTGTAAAGTTTATGAACCATTATGTTGTCAGGTCATCATCAAAATTTTCTTTGACAAAGTAGTACCTGCAGCTGATAATGAAACAATATATAAACAGGACTGGATTTCTTGGAAATAAAATATTTATCAAGACATTTTATGATGTCTGAATTGTGTCCTTGAAAAAATGTGTGAAAGAAGGAAAATAAACCACAATGAAAATTTAGTACTGTAAAAAAAAAGGGATCTTAAAACACAGTTTATGCAAAGTATGTATCTTTAAGAAATGAATGTGACACTGTCATCCTTTGTTTTTCTGTTTTCGGTAAGCAAACTGCACAAAAACTGCAAACAATATTTTATTTCCAAAAAATGTAGTTCTATACATGTATTATAACAACATTGGCTTATGTTACACCATTTTCTAAAGGATGTTTTTAGCTACTAGCATAAAAATAAAATCCTTTAAAAAATGTAATAACGTAAGCAGCCATGTAAGGCTATTACATTTTCAGTCAGTAATGTAATAACCAATACATTAACTTTATTACATTGAAAATAGCAAAAGATTAAAACATTTTTGGCCTTACTGGTTGCTACACACCTCTAAACCCCTCATCTTCCCTGACCTGTGAAGGAACCCTCAGATATTTATGCTGGTAGTATTTTACCTGGTATGAATGTCCATTTCTAAATCTGAGGGACATTTTTATTATTTCACTCCAAGCTGACCTCTGAGCCTCTGATTTGAGAGCAAGTGAAACTTTGCACACGTAGCTGGATGCGCTGCGGCAGAGGAAAGTGGTCCTGCATGGAAACACACAGCAACAGGACCCCAACCACCAATCTCGATGCTCAGTGGAGTCAAATGTGTAATGTGGCAGCATGCAGCTTTGTGAACCTTTGTTGTATTTAGTGATTGTTTCTAATTTGAATTTAGAAATTTTAGAAAATTTGAGAAAACCTGAGAGTGAGGATGGGGGCGTGAAAGGGCACGTGAACGCACAACTGAGGCCATGTTGTCATTATCCAAAAGTCATTTCAGTGTGTTCTGACTGGCTTTGTCTACATTTGACTCCTTGTAGGAAATCAATATACAGATAAAAAGACTCCGAGTTATAGCAGCATTTCAACCATCTTTTAGGAAGATGAAATTCACAGAAAATACGAGGATTTACAAACAGGAAGTAACACAGTAAAACTGAAACAAAAATAAATAAATACCATGGTCTCAGTGGGGTTTGACTAAGACCGATGAGTGTTCTCTCATAAATGTAACATCTGGGTAAGTTTGAAGTCTGCAACCAATCATTGCAGGTTTGTTTGCAATGACCCCACATCCCACATGCATGCAGTCAATCCATACATACTTTAAGCCATATTTGTCTGTAAAAATCCCCTAATCCTTCTGCTATGACGAAGAGACAGAAAAGAGAAGATGAAAGAACAGAGGAGGTCCTTTCAGAGTGCGATGGTAGTTGTGCTCTGTGGCGCCTGAGTGAGTTTAGTTCATCAGAAAAAAGGTAATTTCAAAAGTAAATGAATGTGTTAAAATAAAAAACACAGTACAGTGGTCAAACAGCAGCGATGAAAGAAATAATACAGACTCGTCAATTCTCATTTTCTGCCTTTTTTAAATCTTTTTTTCTCTTTAAATTTCCACAGGATTGGCAAATGTGCACTGCCATGGCTTCTGATGAAGATTTTTTTGTTTGTTTTTTGTCATTTTAAATGAGTGAACCACGAGCCATGCACATACTCTCAACTATGAACGACCCTTAACAGAAAACCTGCCCACCCACTCCCCAAAGAGAAAAAACAACAAAACACCCTGTTGGTACGATACGAAACATCTGCACACGTAAGGCAACATTTTTGGTTTCTTGATCCCTAAAACAACTTTTCCAAACCAAGTGCAAAAAGGTCAAATGAAGACGAAAAAGGGTACAAACAAACAAATAAACAAAAAAGGTTAACGCAACCGGCGTCAACAACTTAATACTGACAGAGAGAAAAAAATAAATAACAAAAACATTGCCTTCTGCAGTAAATAGCACTGAAAATGCGGGAGACTTTTTTTTTAGTGTGGGGAGACCAGCTATAGTCTATCCCACTGTGCAAAAACCTCTTTTGAAGTCCCTAAGAAGACCTCCACCTATCTGCGAGGTAGCAGACAAGGAGAAATAGAGGGGAGAATGTTTTTTGTTGTTGTTTTTTTTTTCTTTGTTGATTTTTTTTTCTTCCAGAGAATGGCTACGCGTTTTCCTCAAAATGGCCACGAATGGGGACGATACAGGCTAGCCGGGCTGAAGAGCTCACTCCCTCCCGCTGGCTGAGTAGGAGAACTGTGGAAAATGAGGCCTTCGCTCGTTGTCTGCTGCATCCATACCGTCCTCATCATCTGTCCAGACAAACACACATCAGTGATTACTCTATTACCATGTCAAGAAGTAACAAAACAGAACGCTAACATGCTAGTGGCTCCTGTGTCTTTTTCTTTGGTAAAACAGACTTTGCCTTTTGGCTTAAATTTGTTCTAAGACACTTGGATATTACAGCTTTAATGATCTACATCATGATCTACCTGCTGATGTACATCACAAAAGGTGGAATAAAATTGGACTCAATAATTTACAAATATGTTATATATAATATGTCATATAGGATCTTCAAGTGTGTACTTGCATGTTTGAATCCACAAAAACATTTTGAACACCGAAATTAATTTTACAAATTCACATATTACAAACTACAAAATCATCAATATTCAGAGTGCAGATTTCTGAACTCCACCTCACAGATGTGATCATGTCCATGTTCAATAAACTTCTTGTGTATAGAAATTACTAAATGATTGTGGAGGCATTGCCTGATGGTTTAGGTTACCACTGTGCACGGGTCAGCTTACACATGCATGTGGGATTTTGAGACTCGTCAGAGTTCCACAAATACTTGATGCGTACATAATGATGTGTGCTAGAGAAAGCTGAGTCATCTGTGTTTTAATCAGATGTTACTGTGATATTTTTCTATAGTTATTCCAAATGGGAAAGATGCTTTCTGTAACAGAACAGTTCATTACATCTTGGTTAACAGACACAGTACGCTGTATGTGCTATCATTAAATATTACATGTGTAGATTTGAACATGTATTTGTAATTACCCCAAATTAACCATACAATGTTTTTTTTCACATTTGTAATCAAAATACATCTTTGCAAAAGTTATTGAGTGTTATTTCTTTTCATAGTAATGTAGCTGGACATGTTCTACAAGGATGTTGCAGGCAGTAGGCAGGAATACAGAATGTTTCATGATGCTGAGAAAAACTGTTTTGCTGTAGGATGCTGCCGATTAGTCATGCTGCAATCATGACAGCAGCTACGTATTATTAAGATTTTTATTGTCATATAGGTGTGATATTTTCCATCGTTTGTAAGACTGAGATCAGGTAAAACACAAAAATTTACTTACAATTATATATTATAAATGCTAAACCATAAATACAATTATAAATGCAAAATAACAAAAAAAAACTAAAATAAGATACAAAGAAATACAAGAAAATCAATGCACAACAAAGGCCAGAAGAGATTAGCAACAGGCATCAAGGTGTTAAGATAAACAACTTCAGACCAGCAGATAGAGCCTCACAGCTGCTCATCACATTCTAACTGTATACCAAATTAAATAATCAGTAATATTTTTATATTAAAAACATGGTCTAAATCAGGGGTTTCCATCTTAGGTTATCTAAGGCTGCTGTCCTGCAGATTTCAGGAACAGCTGTCTGTTTATTACATTGACTCACTAATTTCAGTCAGGTGTTTCGAAACAGCTAAACCTGCAGGACAGGTCTACGTTAAATGAATTTATTCTATTGTATACAAACTGGTGTTAGCAAACGGGATTTATATGTCCTTACATTTTTCTGGCGGAGTAATGGTGATGGTCTGTGCTGTGAACTCTTCGTCGAAGTAGCGAGTGTCTGTTTCTGAGCTGACCTGGGGCTGGAAGGGTGGGACCAACTGGGACAGACAGGAAGCAGGTTAGTGAGTTTGCGTTCAAGGCATAGAAACACAGCTTTAAAGGCCTTTAGATTGTCAATAATTAGTAAATCTGGTAAAGTAGAGAGAGCAGGGGTGATGTAAGGGTTGGGAAACAACAATCAGCCATCAATGAACAAAACAAATGCTCATATTGAGGTTTTATTCTCTACTAAATTAAGAAAAAAACCTTTATTTTCATAACCAGTGACTGTCTTTGGCTTTATTTCCTGTCGCTCTTTAGTTTTTAAACAGTGTGAAAAAGCAGAAATGTCTTTAAAAGGCACAGAGACATTTATTACACAGACTGCTGGATATTGTGACATTTGTTAATAAGCCTGCAAAGAACCGGACGAGAAGTTCAATAAAACTGAGCCAGGTATGGTGGAGTTGGAAACATCTAAAACATGGGCAAGGGGTCCTGAAGACCAGGACTGAGAAACAGTGATTTATATGATGGTACATAATCACACATTCACAAGTCACAGATTTACACACACAGATTACAGAAATGCTCTAACATCAAAATTCTACTCAACAATTTCATACTTTCATGTTCAAAAAGGCTCTTACACAGTCTTACAACTATCTCCTGATAAAACGGCCTTCAAACACAGCATATGTATTTGTCTATGGATAGTTAATTATAATAAGTCAATTATTTTCTAACAGAAGTAAAAGCATTAATATCAGCTTAAGCAGGTGAGCACACTCCTTTCATAATCAGAGACAGTGTTTGTTGTAAATAACGGAAACACAGGCTTCACAAACTTATCCTCCTTCCCACCAAAAAATCTAAAGTACAGTAGCCCACGTTTACAGGGGTTCACCAACTTCTCTGCTCTTTCATAGATATATGTGGTCTAACATAAATCTGAACTGCAACTGGATCTCTCAAACCCACATTTTCCAAGCCCCATTCAAATGCTTATTGGTTAATAGAGTGTTTAACTGAGAGCAAAGCTGGGTTCCTCTCATGCCATTGGCAGATAAACTAGACAAGGTGATAGTCCACAGCAGCCACACATTAACTTATTGAACTGTCTTCTTCACTGTAAAAAAGCTGCATGCTTGAATACTTTAAGGCCTGGATGAAGACGATAATTTAGTTTCTAGTTAAGGTAGTCCAACTCAGACAAACTTAAAGTAAGAGAACTCTGAAGTCTTGAGATGAGATGTTTGAACTGCCATAGAGGTATTGATGACATGTCATTATGATGACATCCACGTGTGTGAAGCCGGTTTTATCCGTGTACCAGGACATATTTGTACATATATTCAGCTAATCCTGCTCTCACCTTCTTGTCATAGACGTCCTGCCAGTCGATTGTGCCAAAGAAATTGTGCCGCATGATCTCCTTTGCATCATCTGGTCCGCCGCCCAACCTGTCAGAAACACACAGAAGAAGATTCTGAAGTCTGACATCAAATGTGTTTTCATTCATCTCCATCATCAAAACCCAAAATAACTCTAGAGGTGAATGAGTTCTCTCTGAAGCTGCAGTTTTCTCCAGTTTCATTATTGGAGACAGAAAATACCTCAAGGATGACAAAAACATGATACAAACTTTGTCTGAACACAGCCTCTGTTCAACCTTGTGTAGGATCACATGTACTATACACCAACTTGTTTTATAATTATATTTATTTCTGGATTTAATAAAGCATTTTTATTTCATCACATCTTTGTTGCACTGGGCACAAGGTGGTCATACATCTCTGAATGGATCATGTGATAATTGAAGTAATTTGTGTCTTAGTAGCGTGAACATTTTCTTTTAGGCGTCATCTGAATCCAGCAATATTATATATATCCTGCCATATTAACTTTCACTTTAATATACTTTGAAAGAGTTTCTTTCTCATTTAGTTTTTTTTTTCTTCAAATTTGAAGTATATTTCATACCAATGATGCTTAACAGGAGACACAAAAAAATCCCCCACCTGACTCCCCCTGAGGATATTGTGGTTTATGTTCATACATTTAGAACAGCATCATGCTGTATTCAACAGAATCAGCTGCACATTCAGTTGTTTTTAAAGGTACTAATTTGGCTTGTTATTCATTTTTATTAATAAAAATCAAGTATTGCTTTCATAAATACATATTTTATGAAAGTCTGTTCACAATAGCATCAAGATAAAAACATTCTCATTGCTTAGAATTAGTTATTTATAAATCCATATGTGGTGGCTTGCCTAATACAGGGCTGCCATTTTGCATCTCCATCTTGAAGTGTGGAAGCCAAAAGGGGACAAACTTGTTAGCAATGCGGGATTTAGGGACACCCCCGTGTTGTTGCTACCACAGTTGCTAGTATGTGGGGAGGAGGAAGTAAACACGACCGTGGGGAACACAATCTGTTCATTTCTACTGACAAGGAGGACCAAATGAGACTATATTTGATAATCCCATCCTCGTGTTTAGTAAATTTACTGAGGAGAGATTTGATACAGTATGGGTATAATTCCTGCTGAAAAATAACTCACAGTATGCAAATGTACACATGTACACAAATGTACAGACCGATAGTGCTGGAACAGCTGAACCACATTATTTCACATCATTCTATTTAAGGTAAAACCAAAAGAGAAAAGATAACCTTTAATACTGTTTCCATTGCTCGTGTTCCAACTGGTAACAGCAACTGGTGACAGCTCCCTGTCTTCCTTGTTTACTTTGTGTGTGCGTACCGTTTGTTGGGGTCCTTGATTAGCAGCCCTGACAGCAGCGACTTGGCATCAGCCGACAGCGTTCGTGGGAACTTGATCTCTTCCATTAGGATGAGCTCAAACAGCTTCTCGTGGTCCTGGTTGTAGAATGGCAGGCGGCCGCACATCATCTCATACGTCACTACGCCCAAACCCCACCAGTCTACTGCCCGCCCGTAGTCATTGTCCTCCAGTACCTGATAATACACAAAGAAGCCATTTTACCCCACTGAGACTTCAATATAATTGTATTCCGTCTAAATTTGATAAAATAGATTAATATTTAGAAGCGTATCACTTAAAAACACCACAACTTTTTAGAGTGAATGCCGGTTTAATCATTCCCAGTAACCGACGCAAGAGTTACAATATGAACATGTATATGGTGTTTCTTCTGACCTCAGGAGCCAGGTACTCTGGTGTTCCACAGAAGGTCTTCATGGTGGCAGTGTCGGTAATGCCTTCTTTACATAGGCCAAAATCTGTGATCTTAATGTGTCCATCTTTGTCCAACATGAGGTTCTCAAGCTGTCAAAGAGGCCAGAAGAAAGAAAACCTTTGTTTGTCTTTCCCATGTTAGTACATGCGTACAGAATACAGAACGTAAATGCAGTAAAGGTGTGTCATACTTTAGACTTCACATAGAGGATAGCATATGATTTTATCTCTAAAGCACTTTAAAAAAAATAGCTGACCAAAGGAAGAGTAATTTACCTTCAGATCACGGTAGACAATCTTTGCAGAATGCAGATAATCTAAAGCAGAAACAATCTCAGCACCATAGAAACGAGTGCGGTCTTCTGAAAAGACTCTCTCTCTTGACAAGTGAAAAAACAGCTGTAAGAAGACAAGCGGTTTACAGTTAATCCAGCTTCACAATATTTTACATTTTATTTCCAGTCTAGCTAATAGAGTCAGCCAATAAAATCAGCTAATAACTGTAGTCATCTCAGGACACTACAGGGAACAGAAAAGATGTTTTAAGTCTAAATAAATATAGTTTTATTTTCTTTCTTAGCAACATTGAAAAAAAACTCTCTTTTGCCACTACGCCTTTAGTGGCCTTTAGCTCTGCCAAAGACTTAATTTTTAAAATTGGAAATTTTTTCCTGCTAAGCTAGAAAATCTGAACTGGAATACATGTTTGATTCAAGCATCGAAACAGATTAACGTCACACAAAACTCTGAAACTCTTGGAGGCCTGTGTGTTATTAAACAACAATATTAAGGGAATCTAGGAGAACAAACATACTAAAATAAAAGCATTTTAAAATTTTAAAACTGAATTCATGTTAGAAGGAAAACAACTGCAGAATTAACTAAACCTTATTTCAGCAAGTTTTTAGAAAATACTAGGGGGACTGATGTCAAACACTGAAGGTATCATTACAATGATAAACAACAAAGAACGACAGAACATCATAGAAGAATCATGTATCTCTCACTTTAGAAATAATTTGTATATCAACAAACACCTGCCACTATCAAGTATTTTTACCTCTCCACCGTTGACATACTCCATTACAAAGCACAGCCGATCTTTCGTCTGGAATGAGTACTTCAGAGACTACAGGATACAAAAAACAGACACTTTGTGGGAGAAATTCGCTTCTTTATTCCAGCTGTTTCATCTTTAACAACACTTGATCGTACTCAACTATAACTTGGCTCATGGATTTGAAATTCATTGTTGTACTTACCGTTAGGAATGGATGCCGAGTGTTTTTTAATACCCTACTTTCTGTCAGTGTGTGAGCAACTTCATCCTGCGAAGAAGAAAGAAACAAATGATTTTAGATGAGAAAATCTGGGTTCAGATTTATTAACTGGGAAGGAAGTGTCCTAAATTTAATCCTATGAATGATATCTAGAAAAAAATAAATAAATAAGTAAAAAAACTGGATTTGTCAATAATGTGGAGGAAAGTCATTTGTACTTTAGTAAGCAACCACATGTTCTAAATCACCAGCTTGTGTCTGTTTATGAAATCCAGATGCCTCATCGGCAGACGTTTATATTTTGATGTGACAGTTTCCACAGTAGTAATGTCTAAATGCTGCGGCACCGGTCGATTTTTGTCTCGATCTCCCCTCTTACAATCAGAGCAAGAAACAGCTCGATTTTCTAATGGTTGCAAATGACATGGAGTCGGATTTTATTGCTTTCCTTCTTGTTTTTTAATGTAAAAGAAAAGATACCCTCTTCCCTAATGCTATTTCCTAACTCTCCTTTAACCATTTTAAGTCATATCCTGAAGAAAGTTCCGCTGTGACCACCGTAGGTCAAAAAAAGAAGGAAGCAAACAAATACATTTTAAAAGATTCAGGCTGTTTCACGTGTCAGTAACCCTAAAGTTACCTTATAGAACATACAATATGCATCACATTATTATGATGCATATTAGGAGAGTGAGGTAAAAAGGAAGCACAGATTGCGGGTGTGACAGAATTAATTGTGACTAATTGCTGAAAAATAGTTAACAGATTTATCAACTATTGAAAAAATCTTCAGTTGCAGATAGAGCTGAGAAATATATCGAGATTTTCAAATATATCGAGACTTTGTCACACAAGAAATAGAATAAGGGAGTATCGTGTATATTGAGTTAGCTTGTTTTGAGTAAAATATCTTTCTTTGTCTAGCATTTTGCACAACTGTATCCTTATACTGGTCATTGAAGGTTTTTTTTGAGCACATCTATTTCAATTTCATTCAACTATTGAATGCAAATGTGCCTGCTTAATAAAAGTGCATTTATCACTCAAGGCTGTAAATGTGAGGTGTCTCTTTATTTACTTGACCAAAAAAATTTATATCGAGATATATATATCAGGTATCGTAGGAGAGAGAAAATTATCAAGATATGAAATTTACTTCATATCGCCCAGCCCTAGTTGCAGCCATAGTTTATATATAGTTTTTTTCCTGCTGATCCGATTGTGGAAAGAGTTAAACCACCACTCTGTCAAATTAATAAGCTGGATAAGCTGAAGTGTTTACATGCCATTTCTATTTTGGTTGGATGTTTGATCAGATCAAAAGTGCTCCATTAAAGCACAGCGATGGATCATTTCTTGGGAACTGTACTAGATGAACATCCATATTTTCTTTCAACTTTCTGGCCTTTTTGGACCCCTTAAAGCAGGAGAAGTGGAAAATGTTAAAGAAAAGGAATTAAACAAAACAGCAGTAAAATTTGATCATTAAGATGAGCACCTTGGCTATAATGACTTCCTTCTTGAGGATCTTCATGGCGTAGTAGGTTCCGCTTGCCTTCTCCCTCACCAGAATGACTTTTCCAAAAGTGCCTTTGCCCAGAAGCTTCAGATAGTCAAAGTCATTCATTGTCTACAGATAAACAGAAGAGAAATATTAACAAAATTCAATATTTTATCACATCAGAAGGGCATTTAGCAACAGACCAATCTAACTTTTCTGATCTCTTGTTCCTAAGTTTTCACATTTAAGACTTTGCACCTTTCGTTTGTAGTGACTGATGGAGGTGTCCATCTCCTCCTCGTTGACATTCTCGATCTGAGAAGTGGGGCTGCACAGGATGCCCTCCTCCTCCTGCTTAGCAAGTGACTCTGCGACCATCTGGATGGCCTCGGCCCATTCGTCCCTAGAGAAAGGACAAGGGTTCAAATATGAGCACTACAGACAAAACTTTGTTTTAGGATGTGAAAGTAGGCCTGCATGATTTGAAAAAATAAAAATAAAATAAAAATAACTGCGATTTTTCTGATGATTGTAATTTTATCTTTTTAATTCCAGCTTCTGATCAATGTTCATTCAGAAATATATTTCAAACATGAGAAGACGGATTACCGGTAACATCTATATAACACAAGGATGCAAAGTTGAGATATGACAGCTTCACTCGTCTACTTTAAGATACAACCTGTGACTAAAACACTGAAGCCTGAAAGAAACATTTCCTCTAGAACAGATTTATACTTTGTCCTTGTAGTAAAACTAAACAGTCTGATATTATTTTATCATATTTACACCACAGCTCCTCATCTCTCTCTACATGCTTTCCGTATTGCACTAGGCAGAGCTACATTGAGTCATATTAAGTCTTAAATATATTATATGTCTTAATATACTTTGTATGTTTTATTAAGATCAACACATTTTCTAAGATCTGAACTTTAAAAATATTAAGAATGACTCCACTCAGTAAAATCATCTCAGCAAATTTCAGTGGTTGAACATTTTTCTGTCCTCAATGTTTTTCCAGCGGAATAGTCATTTATGAATTTAGTCTGTGATAAGATGTAAAAATATGATGTTACTATACATCTTAGTGTGGCACATGATGTTTTAATGACTGTCCGCAAAAGAAATATGGCAGAAATTATGACTGAAGAAGTGGATTTGTCAGACTTTGGACGCTGCAGGTTTGAAACCTGGATCAGGTGCTGTGTGTAACATGAAAATTATTTGCGCTTCTTTACAATTCTCTAATTGCAAGGTTACCTGGTGATTTTGTTTTACAAGTGATAAATGTTTAGCCCTATGTGGAACAGTACCTCATTTCATCCAATTCTTTTTAATGGATTATACAGTAACTGATGCACATGAGTTAGCTGCTTGCTCTAAGCACAATGCGAGTTCTTCCAACATGGTGCTGGTACTCCCACAATTCTGCGATGTCTGTGCACATTCTCTATTGTAGGTGATTCTCTATGAGCTGCAGCTCATAGGAACAGTTTTATGACAGCTGGGATAGGCTCCAGCACACCTGCGACCCAACTGGATTAAGCGGTTCAGAAAATGGATGGCTATGAAACTTGTGTGACATGCGCCAGTGAATTAATGCAGAGAAACACACCGTTTCACGGTTGCAAGGGTGCGTTCAGAGCCGCTCTGCTGCTGGGTTATTGATTTAATCATCTTTGAAACTGTTGAAAAAATCTGATAAAAATTGTATCTGCAGTGATAAACTACAACCAACAATCTAGCTGGACAGGAGCGTACTGAGATAGGGATGAATGGGCGGATATTTTTGGCGTTTCTCAGAACGTGCCGCGGCGTGCCGCTGGATGCATTGGCGGCAGCGGCACACGCGCGGGTGCATCGGACGCGCACCCAGGAAGTACACGTGCTAACGGTTTGGGCTCTAAAAATATACTAAATGATGCCGTTCTACGTAAATTATGGACGCTACCCACTCAGGACACGCGGATTGCATTGGACGCGCAGTATGGAGGAATTTCTTCCATGATTTTGTGGACTTTTTTCACCGGGCTCTATTCTACATTGTTGTAACCGAAGCGAGGCAAAACGAAAACCTCCTGATATCTCCGGCTACATGATGAATATCAAGTGTTCCAACGTGTCAATCAGCATGAGGGTGAGTAAACAAATGAAGGCACATCATTCTGAGGGCGGAGTATTCCTTTAAGGCCACGTCCCCACAGTGCTGAAGCCGGTTGTGGTGTGAAGACGCTGGAGAAAAAAAATCAGACTCGGGCTTTGCCATCCCCACGAAACCGCTGTTGTACAAACTACAAAGCTGTGGGTGGCGCTGTAATGATCAGAGTAACACTTGGACACAAGAACAGGATGTAGCTCGTGCGCAGAGAGGTGCTAGTTTCAGCTTGCTCACGTTGATGGTACAAAAGAGCAATGCTGTTGTGTAAAAGCTGTGCATTTTGGTGCAAAAGCTGAAAACGACATAGGATTGTCTGGAGCAGCAACACAAGACAGCTGGTCACGCACGGTGCCATGTTTGTTGTAGTTGTGTTTGGTGCATGTTCATCACACTGATGTCACATCACATCCGCCAGTTGTGCAGCTGTGGTGTCCCCACACACCGATGACGGTCGATGTTTCGAGCCTCTCTACCTCGGAACCTGGTTTCAGGAATGAACGGTTTCATGGAGGCTAATCCCTGTTTTCGTGGGGATGAAATTGCGGATTTCCTGCAACCCGGCATCGTGGGGACAGCCCCTAAGTACTTAGGGATGGACAGAAAGCACCAATGGTAATGAGTGTATTGTTCTGGTCTGTTGTGCTTTATAAGAAGTTGAAAGCTCTTGAGACATGAATATCTCCTGAAAGACTGAGATCACAGATAGAAGTAGCTGACATGACTTTCCTTTGGAGGCAGCAGGGATGGGGTCACATCAGGACCGCTGGTCCTATGCTTCAAAAAGAATCATCCAAGGTGGTTCTGGTGTCTAATTAAAATTATTCCTGGCTTTAAAGGCATTTTGGACATATCCAACTGGAAGAAGAGGAGAACCGTGCTCTTACGAAATTCAGAGCACGGTTCCAACACTCCAACATGGCACATAACAGCCAGAAACAGCTGGATGAACATCCTTGAAGAATTACGATTCCAAGTATATTTTTTTTCCAGCAACAGTATCTACAGATGTGGTCATGCATGAAAGGTTTAGTTTGATAAGAATTTACTTGGGTAGTGTTGCCTCATTAATGCAGAGTAGGAAGCTGAACGCTCACCTCTCATCAGGAGTATCGACATGAAAAGTTCTTTCAATGACCGTGGTCCACTGCAGACAGCGGATGATAAAGGTGTTTGGCTTGGGCCTTTCTGTCTTCATCAGCTGACATTCTGAAAGTGAGACGCACATTAAGTTTTCCACAGATTTTACTTTGCAGTTATTTGAAGGTGTGACATCCTGCCTGTGTCTTACTTGCTACAGAGAAGTTGTTAAGAGGGTAGGCCAGGTCAGAGTCCTGCGGTTTGTCCTTATAGCCGATGAAAGAACCGTCTGTCTTCAGCAAAAAGTAGCGCGGTCGCCAGTTCTTGATGTACTCGCCTGCAAGGACGAATAAAGTCAGTTCAACATGTCAAAGTCATACAGCTTTTCAGTTATTATGTTATGCTAATGTTGAGTGTGCGATTGTGTCCAGGTGTTAGGCTGCATGTTGGTGTCAGTCAAATATCAGACCGAACTGTGTTTATTCTGTGTGGTCTTTTTATTTCTTTGCAAATGTTTCAACAGAATATCAGTGGCGGATTTAGGACGTTTGGGGCCCTAAGCGAAGGCAGACATGGGGCCCTTAGTAGGACAACACACATTGAGATGATTTACCTTTATACAGCTCAAATTTGGACAGCAACAAAAAGCAGGTTGAAGGTGTTCTCAATGGTGCGGAAATGAGCACACACAAAACAACAGGTAAATTAGTGCCTTAACATGTCATCATTATGAATTGGCGCTTTACAGATAAAATTGAATTTTTTTTTACCTTTTGTCTTCAGTGGAAACAATGTATACCAAAAATTATTATTTAATTCTAACATTTATTTTAAAAATGTACTGATAAACTTAGAGTGGGGTGACTTCATAAGCCAAAACTCTTTGGGAGATCATTAAAAATGCATCATGGCAGAGCTGAAAACAGGCTTCATGCCACAGAAAATATTAGTTATGCTACAAATACATGACAATTGCTTAAACTGCCCAACAGTAAATAAATTGATATAAAATTAGATCAAGCTTAAACATCTACAGCAGCAGTACATGATGAAACACATAAATATAACTACAAAGCTGTAAAGCTGAC
>JAVQJG010036171.1:0-13988 GCA_036024015.1 Craterocephalus amniculus
CCCCCCCCCCCCCCCCCCCCCCCCCCCCCCCCCCCCCCCCCCCCCCCCCCCCCCCCCCCCCCCCCCCCCCCCCCCCCCCCCCCCGCCCCCCCCCCACGTCATTTATGACATGTGGTCCCTAGGTAATACTAATCCCGTCAGAATAGGGCTTAGGACTGTGTTTAAACTGTGCATGAATTAACTGCATTTTTATTTAGAATAGGTATGTTTTGAATCAGACTAGGTTGTAAAGATGATATCCTTTCTATTATGATCCTCCATATGTGCTCAGGGCTTACCAGCCACAGCTGAGGAGGACCACAACCAGAGCGAAGGAGTGGAAAGTGACCACTTCAGTGGCAGCAACGCAAGCTTCCTAGCAAATGAAAAGCTCATGTCTGTGGACAGCATGAACAGCGATATCACAGGTGTGACTAACCAGAATGTGAATTTTGCTTGACGACATGAGCAGAGCACCAAAGTGTGGTGACCCGGTCCTGATCTTGAATATTTTTGGCTCTAAGATGATGACATCGATTTAAACAACCTGCCTGATGATGAACTGGAGGTCTACTTCAATAAACTGATTCCTCCTGCAATGCAGAGAGGAAGAGTGGACGGTCAGGAGATTCCTGGAACAGTAAGACTTTTCTCCGTCAGTTTCGAAATGAATTATTTTCCACTTATCAGTGTTCAGCAAAACTCTTGTAAGAGTGTTAAAATTCCACTTTTTTATGTTTTAAACAATTTAGTTGTTTTAGGCATTAATGCTGTGTACTAATGTGCAGGGGATGGCAGCTGGTTCTGATGTGTCAGAGACGAGTTCTACTGATGCAGAACAGTATAGATATCAGTTCCTCGATCAGTACGATCATGTGAGTCCATTCAATCACGTTCGACTCAAATAAATGATGTAATAGAGTAGAATAGTGTGTTTCATTAAGATTTCATTGTGTCTTGTGTGTCATCTTCTTCAGGAGGATTTCCGGATGCCCGATGTGCGCCTTGCGGCCACAGGTATGGATTCCTGTCCAGCCAGCGATGAGGACACGGAGGATGAGCTGGAGTCTGCAAGAAGGATCAGTAATGCCACCAGGACACGCCTCCTGCCAAGCACATCTAGACAGCTGGTTAGTAATACAAAATTATTTTATTTATCTTATTCTTCCTCAATCTCCCAATTTTGTTTTTTTTTGTTTTTTTGTTATCTGTCTTGTAGCAAACAGACTGATGGTCTGGCTGCTATTTGCAAAGCTCATTTTTGGCCCCAAATCCACCTCCTATATCTCCAACTCTGATTTTATTATGTATCTATTTACATGTTTGTGCAGGTTGGAGAAAGCAACCATCCCACTTTCAGGCCCGGCCTAGAGGGAGGCAGTTCTGATGATGAGGCTTCTGCTGGACGTAGCGTTCCTTCTCTGTCTGGAATCGAACATAGAAGATCTGCTGAAGGACAGGTCATCAATCCTCCTGTCACAGGTAAAAACATGCAGCATCACAGCTTTTCTCTGTCACACTTTGTGGGCCGAGTGAGCTGCATGGTGGTGTGGTGGTTTCACTGCAGCGTCACAGTAAGAAAGTTGATGGTTCGAGCCTCGGGCTGAGTTTGAGCCTCACCGGGTTGCTGGTTTGGGCTGGTTTGAAACAGTGGCATTTCTCTGTTGTCCCCCTGTATACATGGGTTCTCACCGGGTACTCTGGCTTCCTCCGACTGTCCAAAGACATTTAATTGTCCACTCTTAATTCTCCCTAGGAGTGAGTGTGTGGGAATGGTTGTCTGTCTCTCTGTGTTGGCCCTGTGATGTACTGACTAATTTTCCAGGGCGTACCCCACCTCTGGCCTGATACTTGCTGGGATAGGCTCCAGCCCACCCGCGACCCTCAAGCGGTAAAGAAAAAGACTTTGCTTTCTTGCTCTCTTGGCCATTTAATTTCTTTTAGCTAATATTCTGAATGATTGTTTCTGGTAAACTTTAAAGTAAACAGTTAGTGGTGTTATATATGTTGGTGTGTAGTGTTCAGCTTAATCTGTGAAAAAGTGAGCTCATTGTCTGCCTGCCAGTAACTCCTTACCTCCGCAGATAAGCGTGGAGCTTGACTCCATCATGCTTGTACCCACAACTTCTGCCAGCTGTCCTTCAAGGACCAGGTTAACTCTGTAGCCCAGTCATGTCCATTTGCTCTTCACAACATCAGAAAATCAGACCCTTCCTTACAGGACATACGACACAGCTTTTAGTCCAACCCCTGGTCCTGTCCTGCATCGACTATTGTAACTGTCTGCTGGCCGGTCTTCCTGCATCCTCAGTGAAACCCTGCAGATGATCCAGAATGCAGCAGTTCTGCTGCTTATTTCTCTGCACTGGCTTCCAGTCGCAGCACGCAACAACTTCAAAGCTCTGCTTCTGGCTTTCGTAATGCTGACGCACACACCTCCTGCCTACCTTCACGCCTTCATCCAGAGCTACACTCTGTCTTGTTAGCTACGCTCAGCCGCTGAAGGATGCCTTGCACTTCCACCACAACGTGAC
The DNA here is from genome assembly GCA_036024015.1 of Craterocephalus amniculus. NCBI lineage: Eukaryota > Metazoa > Chordata > Actinopteri > Atheriniformes > Atherinidae > Craterocephalus > Craterocephalus amniculus. Next base: position 2,514 of record JAVQJG010036171.1, read on the forward strand.
TTGAGATGAGCATCCAGACTCTTTTCCTCTTTTGTATTCCGATGGTGGAATGATCTACAAAACTCTGCCCGATCCTCAGTCTGTTCCTACCTTTCAGAGCCAACTTAAGATTCATCTCTTTAAAGAGCATTTTCACAATTATTGAGGAATAGTTCAGGTGCAACCTGATCCAGCACTAAATAAGCCCTATGCACCTACCATACAAAGTTTCTATGATAGTGAATTGCGTGTTTATTTCTACAAGGGACTTCTTGTACATAGTGTGAAAAAAACACACAAAACAACCCAACAAACACACACTAACAAAAAACTTGGCACTTAACACAACATCGAAGTCCAGCTGGACTATAAGGAGTCCGCCTGTTCATACTGTATCCTACTCTTTGATCTTTTTGCATGTGGTGTTCTCTCAAATGTAAGTTGCTTTGGATAAAGGTGTCTGCTAAATGACAGTAGTTGTAGTAGTAGCAGTAGCAGTAGTTATATTTATTGTGAGAAGAGAGCTCTTTGACCCTTATGTATGACCACCAGTTTGGTTTGTGCTATTGTGTGACACCAGGGGATGGAGGAGGTGGAGATGGGAGCAGTGGGAGTGAGGAAAGCGGGAACGATGGTGGAGTTTCAACCATCCCTCTTCCAGTGAACAATGTCCACACCACCTATGACGCCCTGCGCGGCCTGGGGATTGTGGGTAGCAGCCCTGTCAGTGAGGATGAGAATGATGGTCTGAGCTGTCTGCCATGTCATGGAAGAAACGGCCTTTCCAGGCATACAGAGGTAGGAGTGAGGATCATTTTTAGTCCACATATCTGCAGCAAGTCGTTCATTCTTATGACATGTTTTTTTTTTTTCCCAGATGGGTGACCGTGTGGGCCCCGTAGGAACTGGGGAGGCCAGCTCCTCTGTAGGCACATCTGGAGGACCTCAGAGACTTTCTGTCAACTGGAGCATGATGTTGGACCGACAGGAGGCATTGGTGAGTACGTGTGCATACAGTACTCTGGAAAAGTGTTCTCTTTTACATTACAAGCCTTTAGTTTAAATCAAAATGTTTTAGGAGTTTGATGTAATGGACTTCCCCACAATTGTTCATCTGGAACTTGTAACACATTACTGGACACAAAATTGGCTTCTTTATGAGGGAACGCCGTAGAGAAGAATCAGGAACTAATGAGTCGCTAACCAGTATAAACTGGTGACCACAAAGACCAGGCTTATCCATTACTTCCTTATTAGTTCCTCTTTGTTCCCCTTATAATTAACCATTAGCTCCCTAATAAGCCTGATCTTGAGTTCCCCAGTGACTACTGGTTAAATACCTATTAGTTCCTGATTCATCCCTAAGGCGCTCCCTGTAAAGAAGTAAATTTGGTGTCCAGTATTGTAAAGTGTTAACCTGGAATTAAAAAGGGAACACATATTTAATCAGTATTAATCTCTGTTGCTTTGAAGCTCTCAGTTATGATCTGGTGCTAAATAAATGTGACTGGTGCACTGGTATACATTTTATTTTTAAATTTTGTTTTCCCTTTTTATAGATCCATCATTAATCCTGAATGGGTTTGTTAATATTGTGACCACGTTTATTCATGTGTGCTGTTTTTTGGTTGTCTTCCTTCACACCAGGATGCTATGGAGAGCACAGACTCTGGACCTGCAGCTGATCGTTTGTTGGATTCTGTTTACTTGAGGAACAGAGCTGGACAGAGCAGACTTCAGGATTCAGCAAACTTAACTGTCTCTCACCTTCAAGGCACTCAGGGGAGCTTTCGCCTCTCCCAGGTACAACATGTATAAATATCTGACCAAAGTATATTGTAATATAAGACAATAATACAGGATCAGTTTGTTTCTAATTTATTTACAAATGAGCTCATGGTGAAAAGAATTGTCGTGGTTGTAGAAGCCATAGTGTTTCTTTTCTTTTTTAGTTTTATTGTTCAATGTCCTTGTGTGTTTTGAAAGGGACTTTTAAATAAAATGAATGGATGTTGAATTGATGAATAAGATTTTGGTTATCATGCAGTCTACTTAGCTTTTGTTGTCAAACTGTGCCGTAGGTGCTGCTCCCGGAATGTGATGACAATGATGATGGAGTAGATGAGCCTGATGGAGCTCGAGCCTCGTTAGGATTGAGGGGAGGACCATGTGGTGACGTGACTGCTGCTGAAGCTTCAGATGGAAACAGTGAAGATGACAACAATCCTCTGTCAACTTCTCTGGAACCCAAGTACTTCTCCCAGAGTTTCCACCAGGAAGAAGAAGATTCAGATGAGGGGTGGAACCATTGCCCGGACAATATGGAGCTGGAGTTTCAACAAGGTGGGTTGTTCACATCACAGGTAACCCAAAGATACTTCATATGTGGTCATAATTTTTGCATGGATTATTAAGTAAAACGCTCTCACTAATGTACTGTTTTTGTCTTTAGCTGCAAATGTGACTCATAACGTAGTTTACCAGAATGAAGAGGGCCAGTGGGTCACAGACCTTGCATACTACTCCGGCTTTGAAAAGGAGGTTGATGGGAAGACGACAGAGGATGCAGGGCAGTTTCAAACTGAAGACTTTGTACCTGCCAGTAAGTTAAAGGACTTGTAATAATATTTAAATAAAGTTTTCTTAAAGGACAAAAATAATCAATTTTAACTGTTTATGTTTTGCTTTCTTCTTCCTAAAAATGTTTCCTTCTTTTTTAGGTAATGCTATGGAAAAGATAGTGAAGGATCAAGAGGAGTTTGAAAAGGAGCACCAATTTATGCAGGTATCCATCTGAAGTTATCCTTATTTCAGTTGATAAAGGCCTTTTGGATGAGAGTGTCACATTGGTATTAACTTTTCACCCAGGAGGAGCAGATTGAACCAGCCAGCAGCAGCAACAACATCTTTCACAGCGACTCGTCTTGGAAGATCCCCACAAATGGCCAAATCCTGATGAGGGCTTCCCAGGTCTCCTCGGAGTTTAAGCAGGCCGATGAAAGTTACCTGCGACTGTCTTTGGGGCAGTTTTTTGGGCAGCGCTCTGAAGCTCTGGGCTGTTTGGGAAGCACTGGTGTGGACAATGTAAAACGGGTGAGTAGTAACTTATTGGTAGGTTTGGATCGTATTAGTAGATCAATTACATGTAGAGCCGCTGCCTGCAGATGCAGATCCTGATTCCAATGAAACACTACAGATAATCAGGATAGATGTATTCTGGCAGGATTTCTATAAAGTCACAGATCTAATCTAACCCTGACTAATGATTGTAAAATATAAATGATCACTCAGAGCGCGCTCTGTTTTCCTGTAGCCATCGTTTGGCTACATCATTACCTCTCCAGAGAAGAGGGAGCCATTTCCTCTAATTCGTCCCTCAGAAATAATTTCTCAAGGAAATTCTGCCCTCAATGATACAATGGACCTCAGTGAAGCTGACAAAACACTCAACCCAGGTATGTTTTTACTTATAAGTCGTTTTACTCATTTCAAATGATTTGCCCTGATTGCTCATGATCATTTCTCTGTAGAAGACCTTGACAAAACTCTCCATGCTCCAGCTGAAAGGATGTCTCCTAAAGGGGATACTGATCCACAACCTTGTGAACCAGAGGTACATTGATCTGTTTATTAGTATTAAAATATTCCGATGTAGGACTGAAGATGGTGCGTTTGCTTTATGGACTTATAATGTAACTTTGTTTTTAGGCCCGTGCACTCAGGGCTGCACCGCCTGAATATGGTCAGAGTTCAAGGTCGATGTTGAGTCCGGGTAACCACAGCTGCTCATCCCCTGACAATAACAGCAGTCAGCTGATGCTGAGTGTCAGCATGATTGCTTCAGCCATTGCTAATGCATCCATCAGCACTGACCCATCACAGCTGGCTGCCATGATCATGGATCTGTCCAAGAAGAGTCGAGCAAGGAAGTCTCCGACCAGGGATGCAGAGGAGCCCACCGCTGTGCAACATGTAAGAATGTCAATATATGCTACACATTTTAGTTTTATTGATGATATCGGTAAGCACAAAGAAAACTGAGGTGTGTTTTCAAGTACTGGCACCCCACAAAAGTTCAGCATCTCTCTTCAGAAAGCCCCAGTTTCCTCATCGTCTTAAGGCTTGCTTCACCACACCAGCTGTGAGACAAAGTTGAAGTGAGGATAGTTCAAAGATATCCTTCAGTAAGGAAGAATGTGTCTCCTACTTTGCCCTTTGAGCTGTTGGTTCATTTTTTAGATATATAAAAGTTCCTTAATGATTTTCCTGGCCACATTTGCCCTAAATTTCTAATGAAGACAAGATAAGAAATTAGCAGGAGATCCCATGTTCTTTTTAAAAGAAGCAAAGCCCTAATCTCACAGATAAAGTACATTGTTACTGTGAGGGTATGTGCGTGAAGCATTACACAGGCGGGAGCAGAAAGCCAGGGGGAGTTGGAGTTATGTGTGTGTGTGATATATTATAGATCACTATAAAATGTTCTGCATCTCCATGGAAACAACCAGGACCTCCATGATTTATTTCAAACAGTCATTCAACACATCAGCACAATTTTTTAGAGCTGCAGTAAAACTTTGGCCTGCAAAAGTCATGACTTCTAATGTTCGGACTTTCTTCTTTTATTTCTGCTGAGACGGTAATCAGCAGAGTCTCTGCTTTTTTGTGACGCATTGTTTGCTTAAAATAGAAAAACTAACAGAAGCTTTAAAAAGAACAGTGCCGTTCACATGTTTTTGTTACTCACTCATTTAACAGCTTGAGACTCATTTCAAGCATATCTCATGCTGGAGAAAAAGGTTAAGTAGGGTTTTTGAGGTCTAGGATGCTGGTCCATAAACTTTCAGCAAACATCACTAGTGATACATGAAAAGACTCTTTACTGGATACTTTACTGGATACAGAATGTACTCCTTCACTTACCCATTTTCTGGGTTGGAGGAGGCTGGATGAGAATTGAAGTTAAAAGATGAATGATTATAGTCATCTATTTTTGTGAAATCACTCTGTTAGCAAGTGTTTTAATATCCGTGTGTTTTTATAAAATAGTTTTACATCAAATGTTTTTCAAAAAATGAATATTAACATTAACACTGTTTCATTTCCCTTCTCTGTAGATCCAACCTAAACCAGACCACAGCGCCATCCTCGACACCCTGCAGAGAAGCATCTGTGCAGGAGAGATCAGTGTTTTTGACATAGAAAAATACCTTAAAAACACCGACGTGTCAGGCACCAGCGATTCCTCTGAGGCCCACACAACCTTCAACTTAAGTGGTTGGGTTGACGGTCTCGGCAGCTCTCAGAGGAATCCTCAAGCAGGATATCCTGTGAATCAGGAGAATGAGACTCAGCAGTTCCCTTCAAGTACAAAAACTGAAGGGGAGAACAAGCAAGAAGTGATGACACCTTTGAGTACAAACTACTCTGCAGCACCTTTTTCCATTGCATCATCACCAGCAAAGAAGGGCGACTTAAATAAAAGCTCTATTCCACGTCCTCGTGTGTCCCTCAGCCCTGCCAAAAGGCCTGAAGGCTTGAGGCTGTCATCCCCAACCAAGCCTGCAGCAGACAAACTGAAATCCTCTAACACTGCTGCGTCTTCAGCAAAGACTTTTAACTGTACAGGCAGGACCTCCACAGAAAATGGAGTCAGTCATAAATCATCCAATAATAAGTCTTCAGAAACCCAAACTAAGAATGATAAAAGCTTACACAGAACCTCCCCGAACTCAAGAACAAGACACTCCGGCCTTTCTTGCCATAAACGCTCCCCTTCCTCCACACAGAGGTTGAATAGTGTGGGCCAGCAGCCCCAGCACAAACCCAGTGGTTCTTCTGAGAAGAAACCAGCAGAGATCGTCCCTGCTGCTCCTCTATCTCATCATTCTGTGGAGAAGCACATTGGCTTCTCCCACCAAAATGCTCACCCTCCACAAGACCCTTCTCACGGTGAGTGTCTGACTGCCGATGAGAACAGTAGTGATAATACACGAAGGATCCTCATGCCGAGGTCACTGAAATAATATTTAACAAGTAATTTTTTGTTTTTCCTACAAATTGCCAAAAGGTTTTTCTGAGCCATGTGTGGAAGAATCTCAGGGCAACTTCAGACCATCCACCTCTCCTCTCACGCACTCCTCTCCAAGCCAGACCTCCATTCCCAGTGCAGACTGGTATCTGACTTTTCTTTTATTAGTTTAATAACTGATGCAGCTTGATTGATACGATTCATTTTCCACGTTTGTCTTTTCAGTTTGCTGTCTCCTACTTCACAAAATGGAGTTGTTGCAGACAGACGTCTGAGTGCTGACTTGTCGCCTCAGTCTCACTGCTCCAGTCCCAGTCTTAGCAGGCTCACATACATCTCAATGAATGAGGGCAATGCTGTACCCACACCTGAGAGGCATGAGGTACAGTAAGAGCTTGCTCTGGGGGGCTGAAAGTTCCTCATTTATGTTAAATTAGACATGAAACTTCAGTAAAGTGAGGTGATATACAGGTACTACTCGGAAAATTAGAACATCGTGCATGCATGAAATGTACGAAATGCACATATATTTCAGCTTTTATTTTAGATTTTGATGATTAGGATTTGCAGCTTTAGAAAACCTCAAATGAAAAAACTCAGGAAATTACAATATTGCTTGAAATCAACATAAAATTGTCAGGCCTCTGACAGTAAAATATTGCATCTGTACTTAGTACATAAAATATGTTCGTTTAACCATTTATGTAGAATTTCCTGAATAAAATAACTTTTCCAGCATATTCTAATTTTCCATTTATTGCCGGTAATCAGATCACAGCGTTGGAGATGCGGTCAGCTTCTCGTGCTGTGGTTTTGCAGCAACGCTCTGAATGTTGCACAGGAGAGGAATGTTCACTTTTTTTATGTTTTGATCAGAGAAAGTTGTCAGTGTCGATTTTCTGTGAGTAGTTGTGATGTTGGAAATGTTTTTGTAAAGGGAAATTTGGTATTTATTGTATTGGTGTTTTCTGATATCCACAGAGAAATTCTATGGCACTGAGTACCACAATCATCAGATTCAGTCCAACTCCACCCGTGGAACCTGGTACACAGTCCAACCTGGATAATCTTAATCCTCCCAAAAGCCTCGATGATGTTCAGCAGCAGCAGCATTCAAAAAGTCTGGACCCCCTACCGGCGCAGCCGTGTAAACGCCCCGAGTTCACAAGCAGTAGTTCTGCTCTGAGCTGCACCCGCAGCCAGAGCGAATGCAACTACTGCTGTTCTGGTAACATTTCCTCTGGATGCAAGAACCACGATCCTCTTCCTGAATCCAACGGAAGGCAGCTTGCAAAAGTGGATTCAGGCTACTGCAGCAATGTTAACATTCAGCAAATCAGCAGCTCGGCAGCTCCTCAGGGCTCCCAGCAGTGGCAGACTGCTACATCAGTGCTATCGTCCATATACGCTGGCGGCCTCGGCGTGCCCCCTGCCTACTCAGCGGACGGGCTTCATTATGTGCCAATCCCCAGCTTTAAGCCTCAGTGTCCTGGATTGATTGACCTTTCCCACAAAGGAAATATTCAGTCTCTCCTCACCGGACGACCTCTCATCAACTCCCAGCTACCTCAGCTGTATTTGGGATCTGAAGCTCCACTGCATCCTGGTGCTTTTCATGTCGGCCCAGCAGGAAATGGTCTCTACACTGTGTCCTCTACAGGCATGTCGTCTGGTTTTCTTTCTTTAAGGCACAAAGCATTTAATATAATTTATGTATGTATCACTCATTTTGGTTCAAACTAATTTTCTTTCAAAAATGACCAAATTTAATTTTAATATAATTGTAAATGACATTTTGGCAAGTTTTAAAAATTCTCAAAATGAAAAAGATAAGTGGAATTAATGAAAAGAAAGGAAAGGACCAACAAACATGATCTAACATAGGAACATTCACCCTTACATCAGGTCCTATTGGGATTTCTGGAGCTACTGAATCCCAACACCTCCCTAGACCACATCAGAGTCAACAGGAGCTGAGGATGATGGGAAAACCATACAATCAGTACGGAGGAGAGCCACTACTGACGAATGATCTTGAGGAACTGAGAGGTAGCAGATCTACTGTTTACACTTCCAAGAAACTAGAGTGATATTTTAATGTTGTGTGTAATGTTGTCTATATTTCATAATATATTTTAATATACATTTTCCTCAGGCCAAGTGGTGGTACCAGAGGAGCTTCGGTTCCCGCATGCCTGCTGTGTTGGCATTGCCTCGCAGACCTCACTAAGCCTCTTTAACCCCTCTGAGAGATGGCAGCAAGTTTCAATCACTGTCACCAGTCTGGCCATTGATGGAGAGAAGGTTTGCTGACGGTTATGTGTCCATTTCACATTGAAAGTACAGTATTGCATTTTGTGTCCAGATAAACCTGAAAATGCTGGCTTCACACATGTGCCATGTAACATCAGTTATTATTCTGTTGCTGAATCTAATTTTCACTCGTGCTTTGATCTCTGCAGGTGGACAGCTTGCCTTACCAGTGGCTGATGGTGAAGAACAAGACGATTATTGGTCCCAAGAGTACCGAAGAGCAGAAGGTGCTGTTCATCCCTCCGCAGGCTGGCGTCTACCAGGCTACCCTGAGTGTTTGCTCCTGGCCTGCATCAGCTGACACAGAGCTGGCTGCCAGGGCAAATATCTTTGCCAAAACAGTGGTGCTTGTTGCCATAGCAGAGAATCCTGCACTAGAGGTAGGGACATCCAGTTTCAGATCAAAATGCATCAAAATTTGAGTTTGGCTTTAAGGTGGTTAAGATGCCTAAAGTGAAGTTTCTTTTTCCTCTTTAACTAGTGAATTATTTTTGTGGAATTTTTTCAAGCCATGATTGATTTTGATTCTCAGATTGAACTCTGCAACTCTGGTTGTTTGGATTTTGGAGACCTGCCAGGAGGCAGCACTAAATCACTTCCCCTGAGACTGATCAACAGGACTCGCGCCACAGTACCCATCCGTTTGGTCATCAGTGCAGTGAGTTAACACACTGATCCATAAGTGTTCACAAACACACACAGCTGTAGGCACTGTTTGTTTATTTGGGGAAAAAGTGGAAATGCAAGATGTAACTTGTGTGTGTGAATTCTGGGACGGTGATAATGATAATAATGATAGATTCTATTTGTATTGCACTTTATATTGCAGGGGATTTCAAAGTGCTATGGAGAGCCGTGGTACAAAACAAAAAAAAAAGAGAGAAACTAAAAGTTAAAATTCATCAAGTAATCAAGTTTCACTAAAAACATTTCCGAAATTTCAAAAGAAATATATAAAGAGTAATAAAAAGGATAAAGATGAAAGATCAGATATTAAACTTTCGCTAAAAACGTTCCCAAACAATTATGAATGATGATACAGCTTTTTTTTTTAAAAAGGGGGTCAATAAAATGCTAGTTAGCAGAGAGCTTTTTTTAAAAGAGAGGTTTTCAGGTGTTATGATGACAAGCCCACTCCATAGGTTTTGGCATGCAAGGGAGTGATTTCAAACACAGCCACAGTGACCTCTAGTGGCAGCTGTGAGGATATATTGGTTTCAAAGTTGCTTTAAAGTACCACACAGATATTTTCAAATGCTTATAAGATAACACCCAACCAGTGACGAAGCAAATGATTACTGTGAAGGCCAATCATGCTATGACTTTTTTTGCACCAAAGTTTTGTAGTGTTTGGGATGTTTGACCATAGACTATATACGTAGACGCCTCGTTGACCTACTATTGGAGCTGATGTTTCAACACCGCCACCATCATGGATGGGTCTCCCTCACACGTTCAGTGCATTTAATTCTACTTGGACAAGTGTAGTGTGCCCTACTAAAACAATAATAACTTTCTAAACTTTTACCAGATTTTCACACGCATTAGTTTGTTTCACACAGCAGAGATTAAGTTATAATACAGGGTGCTTGAAATGTTGAAAGATAAAAAGAGGCTGGAGCTTAATAGGTTGTTTTTTTTAATGTGGAACAGCCTTATTTTGTGAAATACAGAAACAATAGACACAAGCATGTTAGCGTGACAGCCAAATAAGGCTAGTTACGATTACATAAAATCATTAAAGGACAGATAACCACAATTATTGTTTAATCTTACTTGTGAAAGGTGATACCCCATGATATACCTCTTGTGCCCCGGTTATTGCAACCGTAGGCTGCACAGAAGACAAATATAGTGCTTGCTCAGTACAGACTTGGTTGGTTCTGGTGTGTAGTGCTGACAGGAAGACCCATCCAATAAGGCAGGGATGCGTGTTGCATGTCATGCACCGTCTACATATATATGTCTGTATTTGATGTTTTGTGAAGTTAAAATTCAGCCATCTGAATGGACATAGAGAAATCCAGCCCTGTGATTGGACAATCTTGTGCATAATGAGCTAGAGGCTTTTCTGCAGAGTGAAAGTGTTTTGTAGGGGCAGGTACTGTAAGACACCCATATATAGGCCTCATAGCTAATGGGGCTTCTGACGAAGCGTTTCTCTGATGCCATATTGCCCTTGAAGACACATACGCTGTGTCTCATTACAAAGGCTACGGAGTGTCCTCCGTAGGCAGCGCACTACGAAGCCGTTGATTCATTCATGAACTGAGACAGCCTACCTGGTGTGTGAGGATCGCCTAGTAGCCTAATCAGTAGAGATACGCGGATTACAGTTGCATCCGCAGATGGGGTGAAAGATTAAGATTTTAATTTGAGTTCAATTTCAATTGAATGCAAGTGGGTTGCGTTTGAAGCACTCAAATAAAAAATAAATATTATTCTTTTATTATATCATTAAATATTATTACATAAAAGTAAAGAAACAACCGAAATATAGAAAATATTTCTTGATCAGGCAATCAACTGCAAAACTAACTTAGGATAACTATTTTTGCAGTAGGCTAGTATAACAATACAAATCTTATGATAAATGTTAAAGCTGCATGTTTCAGGAAGGCTCTGCGGATGTTCCTTGCTCGTTTTCTCCATGTTTCTCCATGTTTCTCCATGCACTGCTGCGCACCTGCTCCATTTCTGTGTCGATTCTGCCATTAACCTCCCGCGGGGCAGCCTATTTCATGAACTACCTGCATGAGTTGCTGATTTAATGCACCTGTTAAATACAACGTGGACATTTGCACATCCGCAGCAGAAGCGTAGGCCTAATAGATGGAATATCAGCGGTGTGACTGCATTATGAGCTGAATCAGCGACCATTGATCCTGTGCTGCTGATTTGCTGGTCAGATCTTAAGATCCTTCTTAAATCTTAGGAACGTTCTTATTACGGTAAAACCATTTCCAATACCTGAGGCATCTTCAATAGACCTAAAACTATTCCGCGGGCGGGTTCGGTTTTGAAAATTGGTAAAAAATAAATAAAAAAATAAAATCTTTTGTGCGGGCTGGTGGAGATTTTGCCGAAGCGGTAAAAAGAAGTCATTCGTGCATCTCTACGGTTCCCCAAAGCTTCTCACTACTGCGGCTAAT
>JAVQJG010036187.1:0-12492 GCA_036024015.1 Craterocephalus amniculus
GTAAATTAACTAGGCGGGACCTGTTTGCAATAAAAAGATTCAGTGAGCCCCTGTAAGCACTACGGTGTGGTTTGGTGTTGTATGGAGGAATATTGCCAAGTTTTTGTGGACTTTTTTGACCGGGCCCCGCTCAACATCACTTTATGGGAATTTCCTCAAAGCGAAAAACTCCTGATATCTCCGGCTACATGATGAACATCAAGAAAGTGTTCCAGAGTGTTATTCAGCATGAGGGTGAGTACAAAATGAAGGCACATCATTCTGAGGGCGGAGTATTCCTTTAAAACAATCTTACAAAACTGAAACACACTATCTGAATAAATGGAAATTTTGCTTTTACAGAGAAGCGAATATAGATTACTCAAGGACATGTCAGGGATCTTTGGATGTCCAGATACAATGTCTTCAGTCCCATTTTCATCCAAGTTTCATGAAGTAGGAAAATCGATTTCGACTATTAGGCAGAGATGCCAGTGAGCTTTTAGTGTTTACATCAGTGATAAGTTTGGTTTCAGGTCAGAAAAATGATCAATAATACTGTAAAACCCTGAGATAATACCAGACAGAGAATCTGCTGCACTACCAACCAGCAGATGGAGACAATGTCCACAGAAGTGCAGTTTAGAAATAAAACAGGAGGATGACTCACCTGAAGAGGTCAACTTCATGAATGGTTGGGAGCACGATGGACACCTGGTTGTCGATCTGAAAGGCAGACACACTTCTTCAGCTTTGAGTGTTACTGCCATCTTGCTAAATGTAAAATATACCCGGTACTGACATAATGGCACCATCTGCAAATTTTTACTTCTTACCTGAGCAGACTGGACCAACTGGGATGTTCCTGGTTTGTCGTAACAGGTTGGGATGCGAATCTGCAACACATCAATGAACAAAAACATAATTTCTTCTGTATTTCTGCTTGGGAACTCGAGATCGAATAATGATATACATGTCATGACTGGTTATGCTAACATATGCCCTTTCACACAAGAAAATAGGCATTTTTGCCAACTCCATAGCATTTTGTAAATGTACTATGGATACAGTATAATACGTGGCTTTGTCTTTCGCACATTGAAGGTTAAAGAGATGCAGGCCTGCAAACACCCAACCAATCATAATCCCATATTGACATAATACGAGTATTTAACGGTTTTAGATAGTCCAATTCATCTTTAAAAGGGAAAATACACCTCAAACTCTTTAACCAAGAGAATATACCGACTCTTGGTTTGTAGGAGACGAAATGGTCGCTAATACCTTACAGTACACCTTTTTTTAACCTGCTGTGAAAAGTCCAAATGAAATGCAAGTTGGTCTCCACCTCTAAAAAATATGTGCGTGTACCTTGATGACAACGCCCATTATAGGGAGGACGAGGATATGTCCAGGATGAGGCGTTGGCCAGCGGTCGATATCGTTGCAAGCTGTAAAAAACAGAAAGCGACGATGAAGAAGTTCAGTGTTAAAGTGTCACTTTCTCTTTAAACTTCTCTAAACCAAGTATGGTGTACACCAAACTCACACAGTCCTTTACTTGCACAATTATTGCATTTTGGGACATACAATCTTTGTATAAATACAGATAAAGATAGTTAAACTGACCCGCCTCCAGGCAAGGCTCCTGTTTCTCAAAGTATTCTGGAGCCATGATCTTCAGCAGTGAGTGGAAGAAGGTCACGTAGGGCAGCTTACTGATCAGGACCAGAGACTGATCAAAGACACAAACACACACAAAAAAAAACTCACATTTTATCTTAAGACATAAATATACACACACATGTCTTTATTTTCATACATTGATACATCACTATAAATAATCTGATTTTTTTGGTACCCATTCATTCCCTTCATCCATACCTCATTACACAAGCATGGACAGCTCATGCCAGCATTAACCCAACATGGACTGATGATTTCTTTTTGTTTTTCCATTTACAAATTGTCATTTACGAATGTTTATTCATCTGGCTGCTTCGTGTCCAGAGAGGGGGGCAGATCAGAGGAACATGCAAATGAAAATACTAACACCGATAACAATGTGATCACTTTATCATGGTACTCCTCTGTTCAACAATATAATACATGTAAATTATGCTCAGATAATCCAACCACACATTTAATAAAAGACATTATTCTGCCAGGCTGGCTATACACAGCATCATTAGGATATGACTGCAGGTCTGCCAATAAATGATTCCTTACTCTATGAATCACTCTTTTGTTCATTTATTTGTGTTAGAAAATTGTAGAAAAACAACATAATAGTAGCTTGTTATTAAGTCCAATTTTAACAACCCAAAAAATCAACTGTTTGTAGTAAATTCTGCACAGGTAGTCCACCAATACATTGTTGAAACAAGTTAAGGTGCAAATGTCACAATTGTCCAGCAGGCTGAAAAAAATCTTCAATGACTTTCTTCTAAATCTTAATTAAAAAGGTAAAGTGATGCTTAAAACTGAAAATAAAAAAACACACTGAAACTTTATTTTGGGGAGAAACAGTCAGGAGTATGAAGGGATTCGTGCAACAGAAACATACTGACAATTCAAGCGAGAACAAATACTTCTCATATAGGAAACTAAGTAGCTGCTCCAGCAGTTTGACACTGACCTTCTGGAAGTATCCTCTCTTCAGAGATTTGTCTCGCACTTGGCGGAAATAAACATAACCGTAGTAATGACCTTGTTCCCGCTGCAACACAATCACACACACAAATCAGTGCAGAGCCCTCATGCACATACCGCTGCAAAGCAGTGAGTCAAAACATAACGACTTAATGCCTGAAATTAAAACACAGCAGCGCATTTTTACACAACTCAAAGTGGAAGTTGAGTCCCCTTCCTAACCTTCAAACATGGCGGCGCATCTCGGTCTGCAGTTTCCAGGAAACAACCCAGAGATGACTTCCTGTTGGAACCTTGACGAAAGCGGAAGCAGAACTGTGTGTCGCCAAGGCAACCTGGAAACATGAAAGAACGACAAAGAGAACCTTAAAAACCGTGTGTATGTACAAGTATTGCTTCGTTTTCTCTTACAAAGCTTGTGTCGATGTCAAATTATGGAGCTTTGACGCATTTTGTTACAGAAAACATCCAGTCACGTGGAATCCCAAGCAAAAATATTTAGAATACAAACAAGTTTAATCAACTTGACAAACAAGTTCACACAAACAAGAAATTTAGTGTGACATGAATGTATAAAAACACAGACACCATGCCTAAGTATCATCATCTTTTCCCTGACGGCTGAGGTTATCAGCCACGCCTCATTAATAGGTTTAATCATGCTTTTTTCAAAAGGCTTGTTAACATCCCAACGTTTCAGTAATATTTCTATTTCATTCTATAGAAGCCGATATGACACTGTGATTTCCTTCTGGGATAAATTAATTACTTTTCATTCAGTTTCATTCCATGATTGACAGCTGCTCTGTCTGTAGTCATGGAAACAGCTGTTCTGGAACTGTGAATAATAAAAGTTTCCATAAGATTTTATATATATGTATTTCTGCAAACATCAATATGTGGCCCACCAATGACAAAGAGGCATCTTGTGATCATCCTTCATGGTACTTTAGTTAAAATTTTATTTTTAGAGTTAATTTCAGCAAATACAAGCAAACAAAAAATTACAGCGAGTACATGAAATGCAAAAGTATAAACTCAAGTTCTGCTACTAATGAGCTTCAAGTCTGGTTAAAATTTATTTTAATAATATTTAAATACAAGAGTCAAGTTTTCCTCGCTTCAAGCACTTAAAATGACAAAATAAAAACAAGTAATAGAAAACTGAGAACTGACAATTTGCCTCAAAAATTTACTGGTTCTCCTCTTAGTGAAAGCAAAAAATATATTATGAGTCTTCCTGGTTCCTGATTTTTGCACAAACAGGAAGAGGAAAAAGGAAAATAGGAAGCGCACGATGAGTCATCGGCCAGGATTTAACCTCAAAGTGATCCATCTCTACACCTCCCGGGCTGACAGAGTGTGAGAAGACTTAATGAGGGACCGATGGGCAGCGCTGGAGACAATGTAAACACAAACACCAGCACACACTGCGAGACTTCAAGGAATTCCACTTCACAAAACACACAAACACACATGCCCACATACTTCCAAGGACAAAGGCAAGCCTCCATGACATCATGCAGTCGGACTGCATTCATGACCACCCAGCCTGCGGGAGGCCAGGAGAAGCTGAAGCACATCTCTGCTTCTGTTTGCGCTGAATGATCAGGCTTCATATTCCCTTATTGGACTTTCTATTTACCTTAATCTAATTTGTGAGAAAGTGTATGAACAAGCAAACTGACCTGCACAGTCCCAAACATTTAATAATAATGTCATTCATAAAATGGATACAGGGAAAGCATGAAAACGGCACAGTCCATGGTATTCAGTTTATACCCACTGACAGAAAAAGACTGCAGTAAAAGTGGTTTTATTCTCATAAATCATAAAATGTCTGATTTCTGCTACAGTGCCAGAGAGACCCTGTTAAATTCTTCATGCAATTCTGATTCATTCCATTTTTATTTGCCTAGACTGGAAAGGGTTTCTGCTAACTGGTGTCCAGATTAATCAATGTCTTTTATGGCCTTTAAGGTGGAAAATAAATGTTCAATCATAAAACTACTTGGATTCCAGATGAAAAAAACTGCTGATCTTTTAAACAATAAACCCTCTTACAAAGTTTGTTTAAAAAAAAAGAGATTAATTGATAAATCTACTAGCTCTGGGCAACTCTGTAGTCAGAGAGAAAAAACTGACAAGTGCACTTAAATATAAATCATAAATATATCAAATCAGTTCAGCTATGAAACAGCTTTCAGACAGATGACCAGCACACTGTAAGGGACAAATTAATCTAGCAAGTAAAACCGCAATGACTTGTGGGAATAAATGACAGAGAACCAAATTAACCAAAACCAAATACCAAAAATCACAGCTTTAAAATACTTTCAATTAAAAAGTCAAAGAAGTTTAAGATAGTCAGACTCTCATCTGGATGGTCTTTAGTTGAGGCTCAGCTGGGTTTAGCATGCTTCATTTTTGTTGGTTTAAATATTTAGTTCCAATTTTAAAGGCATTTCCTTTTTGATCCCACTCCTGCCTCTGATTTGAGCCGCCTCAGAATACGATGTCAGCACCTAAAAATCACAGCTACTGTCTCGTTTCAGAGCCAATGTGCTCCGGAGCTGATACTATCCATTTCTGAAACCGGAAAAGTGGATTAAAAGCAAGCGTTGCCAACTGTAATCAAGAGTTGGGGATGAATTATGACACAGATAGAAAATAGGCTGCAGATCGGCACTCTCACAAACACCTACGGTACATTTTATAAATAGCGGCTCTGAAAGCATTTTGTCCTCATCCTGTCTTCAAACTGAGGGCAGCAAATTACTCAGCTTCACCGCCTGCTGACTCATGTCAACAAAAGCACACACCTGAAGGAAAACTCAGCGTCTTCACACAGCAGCATGTATCACAGGAGTGTGTGTGTGTGTGTGAATAAACCAATCTTTCACTATATTTTTCAACACCAAGTAAATATAGATAAGACTTGAATGTACATTGAATGTACCCATGCTGGGTCACAGGAGTGAACTCTGAACCCAGTAGCGCCCACTGGTTGAGGTCACCCTCTTCACTCATATACTCGGGCACGGACAATCATCCAATTAAAAGGTCAACTGTAACTTTAAAAGAGATATTTTTAACAAATTCTGTTGTTTACTGCCCAAAATCAATATCTGCATGTATACAGTGTGTTATCATTGGTGTATTAGGACCTCCACATTTTCTTAATTGTAGAATTTCTTTGTTCATTCGGTGGGGAGGCAGCATGAAACTCTGCAATTTCTAAACTACAACTGCTGGTAAGGGACAAATAGCAATACACAGAATAACTCAGCAGCATTGAGATCCATCAAACGACATATGCCGTTTTCTCAATGGTTCTCAATGGTCAGCGGAGAAACTGGCTTCGACACTGCATCGGCTCATTGACCCAGTAAAACCAGCTTATAAAGCTTTCCCACCAGCTTTCAGCCCAGCTTTAGCATGACTGAAATGGTAAATGGACTGTACTTGTATAGCGCTTTTCTAGTCATGTGACCACTCAAAGCGCTTTGACACTATATATCTCATTCACCCATTCATACCCATTCACACAGCACATATAATGGTGCTTGGAAACTAACCATTCACACAAATTCCTACCCCAATAGGCACAGGTAGGGTTCAGTGTCTAGCCCAAGGACACTTTGACATGTAGCGAAGTGGAATCGAACCGCCGACCTCCTGTTTGGTAGACGACTGCTCTATCCACTGAGCTTTAAAGCGACCAAAACCATATAAACGTGCAGATCCATCAACTTAGTCAAAGCTTATTCCACTGTATGTTGGAGTGTAATATGTGTACTTATTGGATAGCAGAGTTGGAATGAGGTTTTCAACCAGTCATCTCCATGCCGTGTATCTGTGGAATCGCCAAGTGATTCCAGTCAGCAGTGAATGAACCTGCTGAAGCCACAACTCCCATCTCACACACTCACACTAATGATGGGATGCAGTATGCAATATTTATGAAATAATGAACTTCTTTGCATGAATGAACACTTCATGAACTCTCGGATGTCGTGCTTTTGTCTGTGTTGTCAAGGCTTTTTGACACATGCCGGCTACCACAATATGCTTGAGAAAGTGAGAATCCTAAATGCTTAAGAGGGAACTCACCTGAGTTGGAGTCAGGAAAAGACAGGTAGCAGATGCTCGTTTTCTGAAAGAAAACATATCAGTTTAACCTTTTTTCCCCCTTTTGCTACATCACAGATTGAACAGAGTTAAGATGATGTGTTTTATAATAATGTGAAAAAGTTGTTGACGTCATGAAACACTTCTCATTTAGTTGGACTCACCTCTTTCTCTGATAGTTTGGAATGATGAGGATAAATCACCTGGAAGACAAATAAACAGTTACCACACAGCACCAGACCATGTTTTACTACCTCAGGACTAATAGACATTTCTTTAGGGCAAATTATTATGGTCTGTATCTGTCTCCGGTCATTTTGCCACACATGTAAAGTTTAGATTTGCATTCATACATAGAAATGCTCATAAGTTGTTACTTTATTTTATTGTGATACATAGAAAAAATCTAATTCCCAATTTCAAGAAATGTTAAACTTTTTATTTTTATTTTTAGTGGTTCAAATTGTTGACAATGTTTAAATTAAGTAAATAAAAGAAAATCTGCACTAAACCTTATAACCATTAGAAATAAAAGTGTAAATAAAAAAATTATAAATTAAAGCTTTAACATTCATTGCGAGGTGCATTTTTACTCCTAAAGAGCTCCATCATAGCTTTATAAATTAAGTTGAGGATTATTATAAAGTAATGCTTATCCAATCTGTCCACATAGATAAGTTTGCAAACTATTTTTGTTGCCATGAATCTACATAACCAATTCAATAAATCTGAATGATTGGGATCACTGAAATACAAATAACTTCGGCAGTATTTGTGTTGCTAACTTAACGAAAGAAAGTGAAACAGAAAGATCTATAAGCGTCAGAAATCATGTTACATAAAATCTTATTACAGAGTGCAGACTTAGAACTGTAATTAAAACTAGTCATTAGTTTGTTGATCATCTATAAATGAGCTACTAACGGGACAAGTGTTTGCTCTGGACGCTTAAGAAAGTTCAGTAGGATGCAAAGACCGCCTGAAGTAGATGCCTTTCATAAGCTGAAGTGCCAAAATAATGTCTGTCTTAAAGATTTAAAAAAGTTAAACAACAATACGCTTCCACTTGAAATTATAACCTTGCTGAAGCCGGGGCTGTGGGACCAGACTAACACCGGGGAAGGCCACCTCAGCACCGATTCAGTAGCTAAATTTAATGATAAAGCGATGATCTTGTAAGACATCCAGATATTTCACCAGAATTTGTGAATAAACGTGAGATTTGTGTTTGGTCTAAGAATAAATATATCACAACTTTTTTCTGGGGGAGGAATTTTGTCTACTCTCGTCCAGGACATAGTCTGTGCCTTCAGCAGCTGCTAAGTTGCACATTTGTGGCTCCAGTGAGTTCTACATGAATCTCTCTGCCTTACCTCTACCGCCTGACCAAGCTCCAGGTCAAAGCCAACCACACAGATGCAGTGTAGCCAGGCTGAGAAGCGATCCCACGGCAGTAAAAGAGCCTCCTCCGGCTCGTCGTCTCCTCCAGGCCCGGGGGGCAGAGTTATCTCTTCGGCCGGAGAGATGCTATTAGCGTCCTGATCGTCAAGATCCTCTGGCTCCTCGACCTGCTCCCCCAGCTCCTCTGAGCCTTGAAGAGCCATTGATACGGCCCGACACAGACACGCAGATGTTCTGAAGAATGTTAACTGCTTTTATAACTAAGTTTGCTGGTTTTTCTAGTCACTGTCCCCGCAGAAAAACAGGAGAAAGCAGACTGCAACACAACTAGCCACTTAGCTAGAGCATAGCATCTCAGTTAGAGCGTAAGGACGTCCCGTTGATAAAACGTAATACGTCATCACGTATAGCCGCCAGTGGCTCTGTTTTTATGTGAATGAGGTTCTACACTTTGAGATAAAAGTTATATAAAATGGAAAAAATACCATTGTTATTGTATATTATAATGAAGATCCGGAAAACAGACAGGAATAACTTCCATCAGACTGTATATATAAATGTAATTATACTTTTATTTGACTCATATGTATGGGACAACATGGTAACACGCCAAAAATAACAGAATTATGATTTCTTTTCCCAAAACTATTACTAATTTAAAGCTGATCAGTTTTGTATTTTTTTTCATAAACTTGATCAGAAAATATATCTGTCTGAAGTCTGATTATTTGAATTGAAACCATAACACTTGTTGTCACAGAATGTTTTAAATCACGTTGCAGTCTATAGCACCTTGTTGCCCTAAGGGCCATAATGTCTGAATAAGTGCACAATCATGCCAGGATAGTCTCCTGGAAAGTCACAATTGGGCACTCAGTTCCATTGGGGGACGCAACAGTCTTCTGGTCTGAGTTTTCTTTCATAAACCTTTGTTAAAAAATGTTCCCCTCTTTGACAGAGGCGTTGCTGCATTAAGAATTACTTATAGTTAGAAGACAAACACTGAAAAATAAAACTCACTCATATGAAAGATGCATGACAATGTCTTTTTCAATGTTTTTTTCCACCACAAAAGAGAAAAAATGGGGGTTTAATCAAATTCTTGCAGGTTGAACAAATTTGTATCAGGACTTTTACAGAGCGGAGACCGGGAGACATTTCTCAAGGCCAGAGCCACCTATCGTTCTACATTCGAGTATATGTTCCTTGTGTTTACCAAAAATGACCTGCATTGACCCACAATGGCCTTTCCGTTGTAGTCTGCTTTCTGTATTTGGTTAAACTTGACGTGGATCAGGATCAAGATTTGTAGGCAGACCACAGTACGCTTTTCTAATTTGCATAAGGTTTTTTGCACCCACACTTCCCCAAACAAACATGACTTTCTGAGCAAAGTGACTAGGATTCAAATCAGAAGGGCTGGTGTGAATCTCCCCCAAAAATCATATTTACATTTATCTTGTAGTGGCACACCAGAAGATTCTGTAGCCTGTTATTCAGGATTTCCATCATTTCTCTTTACATCCGCAAGGCTAAGTCGCATAATTGAATGAATCACTTCTTCACTTACAGCCGACCTGTCAGTCAGTGTTAGGAACAAAGGAGTAAATCAGCTTAAACTAAATCCTTTAATAGCCCCATCATTGTGCAAACAGATGGATGAAACAAAGTGGGGATTCAAACTTGGGGAACACACAAACCACAAAAATTTTTGATTATAAAAAATTCTACCTTTTTATTATCAAGGAATTCAGTTGAGTAAGTTATTTTTACATCCCTTATATCTGTGTAAAAAAAACAAAAAACGGCCGATGTGTTAACTAATGCCTTCATTATCTATCTGGTTCACAGTTTTATTTGAACTAAATAAAGAAAAGATCTTTTATCTATTTGAATTATTTAAGTAATTTGAATGCACACTAAACAAAAGAATGTACAAAGTAAACAGATAAACAAATAATATTGAAAAGCAATAAATAAATCACTTTGTTATAGTTCTGTAAAAGATTTTATCACACTAACAATATCAGCAAATGCTTGCAATCAATTATTTGTATAACAAGTATTTACAGTACTGAATGTGTGTTGTAAATTAATTTAGTGATAAAACTGTAAATATTTCTTATTACTATCAACTGATATAGTACTAATTTCCACAAAAGTGATATAATATACCACCTTATTAATCTGAAATAAATCATATAATGGCATTACTAAGATCATAAAACCACACGTTTAAAGTTCTGTGATTTTTAAATTAAATTACATACTAACATTGGTGTAACATTCAGCCTCCGTAAGCTGGACTCAGTGATGTCAAGCTGAGTTAAGAAGATAAACACTTTAAGATGCATTTAAATCTTAAATAATAGCCAGACTGTTGGCACTGTGACAGCTGGTCCAGGCTCTGCAGGAGGGCTGCAGAGCCTGGACCAGGGTCTCTACCATGGCTAAGACTTGGACTTGGGACATGTTTCAGTCAAACTGCAAGACCTCAGGGACAAGGTCTAAATATGTCCACATCTTGACAGTTGTTCAGTCCTTCTCTTGTCCTTCACTGTGGTATTTTGGGAGCAGGCTGATAATCAGTCTGATCCCAAATGAACCCAGCATCAATACTTAGGCCTCTCAGATCTGCCAACACCTTCAGGACCACTTATGTGCAATCCAATTTTTTTTTGACTGTGTTGTGTTAAAAGAACTTGGTACAGAAATAATGACTGTTGGAGGAGAGTCACTATCCATAAATAACATTGCTAAATCCTAACTGCACATTACAGCTGAGCTTCTTTAAGATCAAAGTCAGAGGTTGTGAATGTTGGTTTCATGTTTTGTGAAAAATTACTTACATTTAGTATTATGTTTTTCCATATTATATCAAATGACAACCACATATTCAAATATATAAACTACTTTTTCTCTTTCAGTTCAATAATTCTTTAAATGTCCTCTTCCATCAGTCTCATCTGATTTTGCATCTACTCTGCCATCAAACTAACTGTAGATACCTTATGCTGTAATTTTCATTCTGCTATGACAAAAATATATATGTATGTATTTAAAGTAACATTATTCATTTGAAGATTTAACAAATAGTTCCAATATATTTTCTTTAAAAATTGAATCACTGTTTTGACACTACAATGTAATCAAGTTGTAGTGTCAGTACTGTAAGTATTTCCTTTATTTTTTTATATAAATATTTGACTTTTCATTGATTATTTATAAACAACTCTTCGCATATATGTAACATATCATATGAGATTACATATTGAAACCATGCTCAGACTTAAAGAAGTCTCATATGAGACTATGGAGGCAGTTGTCTGAATTCTAAAAATTAATGTTTACCTTTCTGGATGGAACTTGGCTTATATTCAGTTGCTTTGGAACACAGGATTTTGTTTTCATTCATTAACCTAAAGTTTGGACTTTTATGTCATTGTTATAAATAACAGCAAAATTAAGAGGTTTTCTCCCCGATGAGACAGACTAACACTTTGACTTACCAATGCTTGACTCTACTTGCCACAGAGTCAATAAAAAGGTTGAGAACATCTAATTTCAATGGATAAAAAAATCTATGAATGTTCCTGCAATTCTAAATATTCAAGCCACATGTTCTATTAGATGATGGCTGCATTAAACATAGAGAATAACAGTAATGCCTCATGCTGTTCCCAAGTGTTCTATTGTCTTACATAGCATTGATTTAGTCTCAGCTGTTAGCTCACCAGAACACAGCAGGGACGTTTCTGGAGCCATAAGCAGAATTTGATCTCCTCCCATGTCACTCTACTCCACCCCTCTCCACCCTGCTGTCCCTGTACTTAGAGCAAGTTACCTGGATAAAACCTTCTAATGGAAATGCAATTTTGTGTTCTTTTGTAAGGGATCAAGTGAAGTAACAAATATGATTTGAATTTGGTCTTCAAGAGAATTATGATATTATTAAAGGGAATTTTTACTAATTTGGACTAATCTCACTAAAATTCTGACCAAATAGGAAATAGGAAAAGCAGTCTTTAAATAACAACTATATCTAGCTTATTGTAGAGTGTGTATATAAATGTGTGTATATAAATATTGGACTATACACACACACACACACCCACACACACATATATATATGGGTAATTTTAATTTTAGACTTGGAAAGGAAAAAAGAAAAGAAAAAATAATACATGTAATTCAGCATAGTGACAAAACAGTTAGGACTATCTATCTATCTATCTATCTATCTATCTATCTATCTATCTATCTATCTATCTATCTATCTATCTATCTATCTATCTATCTATCTATCTATCTATCTATCTATCTATCTAT
>JAVQJG010036200.1:0-15673 GCA_036024015.1 Craterocephalus amniculus
CCCTTCACCACAAAGACGGTTTAAACATAAATCCATGCAACCGTTTTCAATCTTTTTTTTCACAATTAAAAACAAATGGGGCTTTTTTTTTTTTTTTTTTTTTTTTTTTTTTTTTGTAGTGCGACGTTCTAAAAGTCTTTCAAAAGACACCAGAATAGTTTCCCCATTAAAGCCCCTGGTATCTGATTTAGATTAGCTTAGCGGCATACAGTAAATCACAGCAATTAAAGCAGGGATTGTTTGTGGACTATGAAAGATTACAATCTCATCCAGCTGCCAAACAAGTAACCCGAGTCATTTGTCCCTGCCGGACCGCCGCCATAAGACTCCATCTGAAACATGTGTCGCAATGTGCCCCTGAGTGAAACAAATGCCATGTGACGTGATCTAAATGTGGAGCAGAAATAATCAGCACCTCTTCCTCTGGCATCAACTTTGACTGACCTGCGTGTGCTGTGCTGGCGTCTGAATTTGTTGTCCACTACTGCCCCCATGTGGTGGTTTATTTTATCTGACGCTAACAAACATACTTTTTAATTTGTTTGTGTTGATCAATATGTTTTGCAGGAATGGTTTGAGCTGATTTCAGCAGAATTACTATAGATTTTCCAAATGTTTTGTGAAGATATTCCTTTTTTATATTAGAAAAATCCATCCCAGTAAAAAACCCACTGCATTAGAAACGATATAAAACTAAAGACAAACTTTCTGAACCTTCACTTTTAAACATGCTGAGGTATTATGTAGCAAATATCTACCAAGTTGCATCAATTTGCAGAATAAATCTCATTTTGTATTCCCTGAAATTATTCAACGTTTTTTATTAATGGAATAAGGGACATCATTTAGAAAGCTAAAATAACAGGTTATAATCTTCAATTAAAAATTAATAAAAGTGAAAAGGTGAATTTTTTGTTTCCATATATTGATCATAATCAGCTACTATAAAATTCTTTTTTACTATTTTTCTGGAAATAACCTGCAATACACAGATGAAATGTAGCAAGCTGGCTTGACTAAAGAGGGAAAGGTATGCAAACTCAATGCATTCAAAAGAAAATAAAGAAAAGTTCTGCCAAACTTACTGGATAAACCTTAGTGCGATGAGCCAGGGGTTGTACAAATCCATATCATTAAAGGCACAGTTTCATGAAAACATTCATTTTTAAGTTTCCACAGGGTGATCATAATGTAACATTATTTAAGATATTAACATGATAATGGGATGAAATGGAAGTCTGAGTGTCTCTGGCCTTGTTACACCACCCTGGATCAGCAAAAGTGAATAGATGGATGGATTCGACTCAAATGGTCCTTACAACAAAATTTCACCTGAACATGGTGTGTGTGTTGATTGATAACATTCTGCATCACAACTTCATGTTGGTGTCACCATCAACCTGACCATAGGTCCTCTGGTGATAGACTTTAATTAATTCATGATATAAAAGAAGTGAAGGCTGCAAAGTTGTAGCTTCAGAGCAGCTTCCTGCAACTGCAAATAACTGCAGATCATGTTACAAATGATCATCATTATACAGGTAAACAGAATTCTTAAAATGTAGCTTTCACACTGAATATATAGTGAAGGGTGGAATATTGCTGAGGTCAACGGTATGAGCATTTATCTGCATTTTTAATTATTGGTCAGCTTATCAATTAAAATTACATTAAATCAAAACATAATTAATCCTCCCAAGGGAAATTTAAAATAAGAAATGCAAGTTATTTTTTCATATATATTCGACTCCCCAAAGAGCATGATTTGCTTCAGATGTGATCAAATTTTGACTAAAATTCAGCAATAGCCATTAAATATATTCTAATTAGAATATATTACAATTTCCAGTTTGAACTGGATTCAAACTACATAGATCTGGTTTGTAGTTTGACCTCAAAACAACTCGCAAAGCAACATTTAGGATTGACTTCATGGCAGAAAACACTGTTTATTAATGGAAGATAACAGCACTATAACTCACCATTTTGCTTGTCTGAGATAGACTGCCTTTATGCACACGACTATCATGACCTCAAAATAAGCCAATTATCTCTACTGTATTAATTCATCTGCATTATCTCGACCATCTTAACCAGATTTTTTTTAAAAAAGGATACTATGCATCCTTGTAATGGGACCGCACCATGCATATCTTAAATATAAAACCTGGGACCTACTATAAACTGCATTTGTAGACATCAAGGTCATCTTTAAACATTAACACCCTGAGGTATTAGGATGCCGGTTATCAAACGGTTCAATTCAGGGTTTCCAATTCAATGTGTTTATCTGAACTGAAGAGATCTGGAACCTTAGAAATTATCCCAGAAAAAAGTTTTTGTACCAAATAACAGAAACTTAACTTTCTACAAATAGATGTGAAGATACATCAACTTCTTCTATCAGCCATTTTATTCAATGTAACAAGTTTGTGAAACTAGAGGCAATAATTGATCAATCTAAGTTTATTATACAACTTAAGTTTTTAAAGAAACCACACTTCATTTGACTTCCCTGCTTATATCTGACATATATGCTTGTGGCACTAAAATATCTGAGTCAACCTTTGATGGTCTGCAGTTAAGAGGCAGAACCCATCAATGTATTAATCTGCCATGTCTGAACTTCCTGCTTTGTAGCAAACCCATTTTTAAAAAAAAACTCCATGTTTACATATTTGATACCACCTAGACAAGATATTTAAATATGCGGTGGTTTGATTTCTTATACATTTATATAAATAAAAAGCCACAATACACAAATTTCCAATACAAGTGAAAATTATTTATTGAACAGAATTCCATAGACAATATAGAAATCAAGCAAAATCAGATGGTAACTGGATTAAACTACAGATCACTCCTCATATATACAGCTGTACAGCTTTAAGGCTTCCCAGAAGTCATACTGGGCAATGGGCAGTAAGTGTCACCTTATTGTCAGTCATTTAGACAGACCTTTGTGTCCTGCTCCCCTCTCGGCCGAGGCATGTCTCCAGACAGGCAGGACCTGGAAAACGCTCAGACAACAGTGACTGTGGAAATCACTTCTCAGCACCAACATTGCATCAATGACAATGCAGTGCAACAGAATACCTGCCCGGGTTTACCTGGATTTCACAATCCGTGGGCCAGACCAACGTGGCAGGGGCGAGTGTCGACGAGTCCTCCGAGACGCAATGCAGGGCTCAGGAGCGCCCCCTACCGGGCGGGCAGCGTCCATAGCGCCGCTGTGGGACAAATAAAGTCCAGAACCATGAATCATGCTACAGGTCACATCATATGACTGACTATAAGAACATATACCACACAAGCGCCTAGATTTTCATTTTACAATTCACACCTTTTGTATATGTCCTTAACATGAGTCAGTACTGGAGAGGAAACCAGCTCAGTTCACAGGGCGGCGCAGACCAGTTCATTCCGGTTTCCAGATCTGGCCAAACGTTTCCTCAAAGTCCCTCTGCTGAAAAGCAAGACAACCATCGTAGTCACAGTCCAGCTCAGAGTACACACTACTGGGTGAAACAGACCCACAACTGCTGTTTGAGGGCGTTTCAAGTGAAACTAACTCGATTATGTCCGTCTTCATATCTTCATACACATTACTCATGATGTACTGCGTTGTGTTTTGGGGCGCTTCTCCTCCAGCTGGCAGATGGGTCTCTTTTTCCTTGAAGGCGGACTCCTTTTCCTCATTCCTTGCGTCTACGAAGAGTAGGGCGAGTTTAGCCAGCTGTGTCCGCCTGTGGCTCCGGCGGAGGTATTTTCGGTTGGCCCTGGCGTTCATGTAGCGATACTGCTTGAAGGCCATGTCTTCCTCGGTGGGAACGCGGAAAAGCTTCAGTTTCAGAGGCAGCTCCAGTTTCGTGGTTTGTCGCAGGTAGTCGGTTTGTAGAAACGTTGATGTGGTATCCATCTTGTTTCTACACATTTCCAGGAACAAAAACTTTTGTTGGAGAAAAATCCCGCGTGGCTCGGCGGAGTCGTCCTTGGTCAAAAAGCAGTTTGTTTCTGAATTTAAAACCAGGAAACACCCTGAAAAGTCAGGTTACAACTATTCCTTTAAAAAATGGATAAGGATTACTCTATCAAGCAATTTTCTCTTAAATAAGATGAGTTCAGCTCGAACACCGCTTTCCTTCTCTTCCTGCTAAATATGGCGTTAAACGTCCGAGTCACGTTTTATATATAAACAAAAAAACACCCATAATCCTTTGCTTTTGTTGGCTACAATGATGGTACTGCCCCCTGCTGGTGTGGAGTGATGCCAACAACCCCTCATTTCATTGGATTGGGAGATAAATGATTCACAACAGGGGAAAACAAAGTAGATCTTTACATAAATGGAGCGAATGTGTTTGTTGTGTTTGTTGCATGCTTAATCTTCACAACTGTGATGGAGATTCAATTAACTGTTGCTGCACTCACGACATTTGAAAGATGAAATCATGTAAGGTTCTTCTCAAGCCATTTTTTTCTGCATCATCACAAACGACAGTAAGAAGTTGTTTTTTAGCAAGGTGACATGAAGCATATCCAGCAATACAAAGCATAAGTGAATGATAAGGTTTTCATTGACAATTGTTGAAATGCTATCATTTTGAATAGACTTCTGTTACTTGGCTTATTTTTCTAATTGATTTATGTTTGCTTTAGTTGGCTATTTGGCCAATTTGGGCGAAATAAATGAAGAAATATCCTAAAAATTATTTTTTACTTAATCAGTGCTTATGCATTTCACTTTCACTACGTTCTTTCCCCCCGAACAGTTGACCAATCAACATCTATACAGTAAGAAGAGTTTGTGTTGACTTATTAGCCAAAGTTTAATTTTGGTGTATTTATTATTGGAAATGTTAAGTTTGTATATTTAAGTAGAATCTGTATGTGTTCTACAGAGGCTACTGCTGTGGCCAACATAAACCAAATAGGTTATTAGTCCTCTGCAAGACCCACAGACATAGACAAACAAACACACACACTTTCACACACTCTTTGTGAGGATTTAGAGACAACAATTAATCTAGAAGGAATGTTTTGGATTGTGGGAGGAAATCAGAATTTCCAAAGTTAACACGTACAGGGAGGAGTTTTTAAATTCCACACAGAGAGGCCCCTGCTGAGGCCCGAGTAAGGAATATATGCTGTAAGGTGACAGTTCTTGTTTGATGATTAAAAGAAAACAAACATTTTCATTGAAAAAAATATCCATGAGGGAAGTAGGACTGTTACCTCAGTCGGATTTAAATACATGGTTTACATTTTTCTGCTGAATTTTTCAGCAATACATTGCATGAAAAAACCTCTGTGCTCCTATGAAATGCAATCAAAGCCAAGTTAGTGCCACCGAGACGGAAATGACTGCACACAATTTTAACAAAATCTCTACATTCTACACCAATATTTTATAATAAAAAAGACCTCAATTTGATCAGCCGTTGAGCTGCAGTAAGGTGTAACAAACACACCCTCACAAACGTGGACGGAACTTGCATATTGGTGCACCGCTAGATGGCAGGCTGAGGCTACCACATGAAATGCATCTTGACACAGACTTTCATTTATTCATATATATTTTGATTTATTTATCTGTTTGAGTCTCACCAGAGGGCAGCACAGGACTGAGAGAGCCCATATTGTGTTTCAAGTACAGCTACTCTCTTGTGGCCATCTGTTTTCCTCATGGCTTCTTATGAGCTCCGAGTTCCTTCAAACAACACTCAGTCTGTTGGTATGTGTGGGTCTTTGTGTTTGAATACTGATGGGATAAAAGCAATGATTGGAAATGCTTCAGCTCATGATAAGATGAGGCAAACGGCGTGCAGCCTGCTGGATAAAAACCTCAGGAAGGTTAACACTTTGTCATAATATGAATCCCGAGTGGTACATTTACATGTCATGCATCTTGAGCGACTACTTGAGATTGGATCTCACTCGCTCTGTCCATCTGGAAATAAACGTCACACAGGAAAAGTGCTTACAAATATAGCACTATAATCAAAGATGAATGTGTTTCATGAATGTGTTTGAAGCCATAGACTTTTTACAGTCTATGGTTTCATCACATTAAGTTTATTCAATATTTAATAATTTGCAATGTAACAAATACAGTTTAATAGACAAGTTAAAAGTTACAGTAAAAAGATGTATTTTGATGCTTCAGAGGTTAGCATCAGTGCAGCTCAGCTGACATATTTAAACTCATCGCCCCAGTATATAAATTACCCCCAGTAATTTATATCCAGAAAAGCTTTAAACTGTTCACTGTAAACAGTGACTCCCTGTAAACAGGATACTTCAATGCACCTGGGCTCCGTGAAAAACATTCCCTTAGATCTTTAATAGATATTCTGTTAGATTAAAACTCCAGTCCAGTTCATAGAACTGTATGTCATTAAACAAAATATCCAGTATTCAATATCTTGAGGCGAAATATTTATGCAGTGGAGAACATGTGGCAGAACAGACCTGATATAAATGTACGTTGTGCATGTCCAAGAAGAAATTTGCTTGCATAAGTTGTAACTTCACACACAATTATCCCAAATATTCAGGAGGAAGTGCAGATAATTTTCTTACCTTTTCCATAGAAATACATCACAGCAGGCGACTGATACAGACTTGGATGGAGACGTGTTTTACTGATTGGCAATGAGGGGTTAGAGTGATCAACATGATCAACAACCTCAAATTAGAGATTAAAATATTTCCACCTGAGAAGGAAATGACATTTTGACATACTTTGATGACTGTAGACGCACTTCCTGTATGCATCAGAGCAGTTTGCATGTGAACGTGTTGAGCAGTGTGCTCTAAAAAGACCTAAGCAAGATCAATGCAATCATCTTAAATAGCACAACAATTGTCTTAAAAGCCAGTTTACATGACCAACTAAGTAAATCATAGAGGGATTATAAAAAATGTACACAATGATTAATATTCAATTTAGACCATATAATCATTTATTAATCATTTGACAGCTTTCATTAACATTCATTTTGGGTGCACTGATCAGAGACAAAATCTGCCAAAAGTTACCAGTAACCCAGAGAGATGTACTGAAATACAAATATAGTTTTAATAATTTTCTGAAACGGGGGCTGATGTTACAAAATGTGATAACAGGCTTTACAAAAGTGTTACAAATAGAATTCATCCATATATATATGTTTGTTTTTAAAGTCCTAAAATAAAAACATAGAGCTAATCAGATCTGTGTTTGATGAGGAGGAATAGATAATTTTAACAATTTTCCAAGTGGGATTCAATATGCTTAAAGATGATATTACCCTCATCAAATAGATCCAATAATGATTTTTAAGTAGAGGTTATCAAAGACAAAACAATTATGTAAAAAGCTAGATAGAATAAAATTTAAAAATGGAGGATATTACCCTCATGACGTTCATATAAACAATCAACTGTTTTTGCCTCCATAAAAGTTCTGTGACTCACTAACATGAGAAAATAATCACTACTATATTAGGTCTTCCTCCAATATGTTTAATTTCCAGTCATAGTAGTCTGTTGTTTTCACAGCCATGCCCCACAGAGCCAGTTGTGCCACCTCATGACACTGCAACCCAGTTTATTTAGTCCAAACAACTTCACTGAAACAAGCCTACGGCACAGTTTCTTTCAAGCCACATTTTAAGAGTTCATTTGAAATTTTCATGACAATTGTAGGAAGCCACACTAACTGACTAGCAGGGAGTTCTACGCATTAACACTCCTTTGTTTACAATACAGCCTCCTCATCTCCCCAGGATATCAGATGTTGACACTGCAATTCAGATTTTCACCAAATGTTTCTTTGATTTAAATGTAATTCCATATTAATATTTAAACTAAATAAGACTCAGTTTTAACTTAATTTGATAATGCATCAAGAAGAGTGAGAGAGAGTTTGGATTTTCTGTGCAAGCTGTTGATGTAAATGGTCAAAATATGCTGGAGAACTTTACCAAGGATACAATGCATCTGGCTTCTTCTTTTGCTTTCTCCATTTAAAAATAAATACATAAAATGTATTTATTCAAAGTTTTAAATAAGTACTGAATAGTTTTTCTTAAACCTAACCCACACTTTATAAGTCAGCCAGCCAATTACATTCTTTGGTTTCCTTTGTGTTTGCTAGCATGCTAATACTCAGCTCTTACACCTCCATATTTTGTTTTTGTTTGTAAAGAGGCTTTCATTTAAAGATAGATTTCTTTTCTACTAAATATTCTACAAATACTCTAGTGATGTTTTGACTTAAGATAAAATATCAATGTTGTGGTTGGGACTCCCACACTGCAGAACTCCCAAATTGGGAGAGGACTTAATTGGATTCTCTCATGCTTTGTTTGTGCTTTATTTTTTATCATTCAAGTGTAGTGTGCCCTATGCTTGATGGTGGCAAGAACAGCCTGAAGATGAATCTCCCTCAAAGGGATTTGCAGATTATATGTCTCTTAAGCTGCTTTCAGACTGACACTGGAACATGTGCAGCAAAGTCCATCCACTCTTTTACCAGAGATGTCTTTAAACATATCAATTCCTGGAAGACTTTTTGCGTCCTGGCTGTTCAGATGTGGGGATATGTTCAGAATAAGTCCGTGGCTAAGATGTTTTGTGTTGTGACTTGTCCAGAACATTTCTTGTGCATTCAGGCCAAAGGATGTGCAGCAACATTTCTACTCCTAAGACGTGGGGGCTAGCTGGTTAAATATCCACTAAAGCTCTGACGTAAAAGATCGCAGTTTGTCAATACTTTCATTTTCAAAGACAAAGTCCGGATCATTACATCTTTTCAGAAAAAGTCTGAAAGGGTCTTGAATGTCCACAGCACGTTCTCCAATAAAATCTTGAGGAGCCTACTCTAAGGATTCTGAGTTAATATCCAAACAGTTAAATGCAGAGGCAGAGTAACCTCACAATCTTTCATAGTTACTGTAGATTGTGAATTCTCTGGTACTTTGATTTATAACATATAGCTGAACATCAAAATGCCATATACACTTTCTTAGAAAACAGTGTTATCACAGGAAATAAACACATTTGACTAGAAATCTCATCTCGAGAATTTCTTGTGAATACTCCACAAAACACTTTCACTCACTTTCACACAGGAGCCAGCAAGGCAATTACATCATTTTCAAGCTGTTTACCACTTACTTGTCGATAGATCTGGGTGAAGTGGACGGGTTCGTCTGAGAATTATGACCCCAGCCTCGAATGGTCAACCCCAAGATAGTCAAGATTGTTAGGTGAGGTCTCCAAGAAAAAATGAGGGAAAAAATGACTTTTCTAAATCTCAAGACATGGATTTATTTTAATTTTTTATTTTTTGGTCCAATAATAAAATTTAAAAAAAAGCAGAAGTTACAGCAATTCCGGTGGTGGTCATGCATCTACCTGAACAAAAAGTCAACAACTCTATACGGTCTTCACCCTTGGCCAGAGGAAGAGATGAGGGGCAAAGAAGGCGCAAAGTCCTCTTCTTATCCCTGAGATGTGCACCTTTAGCACACTCCCATTTCTGTTGGAGAAATGTTAACACACATCTATTCATCTATTTTAAGCAGACATGTAAAAAAATTGCAATGTTTACTGATCTTCCTGTCTTGATGATTGACATGTGCAGGTTCACCTTGGTCTTGAAGGGGCATATTGTCATTTGATGTTTTTATGTTCTTAGAAACCACAACAACACAAAGTTTGCATTCTGCTGCACTGCACTCCCACAATTACACTCAAGCAAGGGTTTCGATCACCATGTCTCAACAGAAAAGTTGTTACACCACAATGTTATCTTTGGAAGTTGCAGATGCATGCTATTCATATCACAAGGACCAGAAATGACAGTGCATAAGGTGAATTACAAGAAATGCGTCAGCTTAACGTCCTGTCACCAAACCTCTTGTTCTCTTCTTTTGTTCTCAAGTTTTAACTCACATCCTGGGTGTTAAGTAACACCTTAAAATGAAAAGTTTTCATACAACACATCAAACATATGCATTATATGTGAATCATAATATGAGGAGAAACCCAATACTATGTGACTACAACCTCAGAAATAAATATAATACAGAATTAAAATACAATTAAGTATGATCATGAATGAAAACTTAAAGACTTATCCCCATGGCACCTATTTGTACCTATTTAAATTTTTTTGTAATGTTTGTATTGTTTTTTTCATGTTTTTTGTACTATGATAGTGTTGTTGAAATGGACCTTCCTGCATATCTTGAATAAATTGACTACTACCACTACTACTATGGAGTAAATTCAAAACCTCAAGAATATGAAACCATTAATAAAATCAATATCAAAAACACTTAAATGCATCAAACATGTATATAAAAGTAACTGAATAAAACATCATTGAAGGACAACACCTTCATTGAAGGTCGGAACAGGAGAATATCAGACCTGTAGGGGTTGCGACAGCAATTGCAATTGCAATTGTGTTGCACATGTTTGCATAGCGCATTGCACATTATGTACATAGATTACTTTACTTATATTTTACTTATAGTTTATATTTTATTTTCACGTTTTTGCATGCCCTCCTTAAATTTGTCTTTTTTATATACTTGAATATTCATGAATATTCATGGGATTCAGTGTGGATGGCAAAGTAAGAATTTAATTGTACAGGGAAACCTTTTTCCCTACTGAATCTTGAATCTTGAATTGTATGTGAATTGTAAAAATGTTGGTAAAATGACATATTTAAGCCTTAACCATAATTATTTTGTAATTATGGATTTCTTAACTATGTATTTTTCCCTCACCTTAACAGTTTTATTTACATAAAAAATAGAGTAACTTAAATGATATCATGAGGATGCAGCACGTTGTAAAAATAATGTATTTTAGTCTTTATCATGTTCGTTCTGTATCCTGGGAGTCTCTGATTTCTTTAGTTGTTTTAGTAAAGGGTTGTGTTGTTAAATGAAAATAATCCAGTGGTAACAATCTTGTTGCCATGTGCTGATCTTAATCTTGAATCATGCATTCATAGTTAAAGGCGCTGCTCACTAAAGTGCCATCCGACTTTGCCTCAAACTTCCTTATGAGGGTTTTGTGGCTTGAGAATAATGTCAATTCAGTGTGACACCCTTGGTGACTCTCACCTGCTACCTTTAGGGGACAGTATGGAGATTTGGAGCAGTTCAGGGCATATTTAAAGCCACACCACTGACACTGTCGCTATTGCTGGCACATTTTCATCTGTCTAACTTACAGTATTGCATCTTTATTTAGCTCTCTCCTGTGAGTACAGGTCTGTCAGGTGGCTTGTGTTATTTCTTGCTGTTTCTCTTTCTCTCTTGCATTTCCTTGTGTTTATTTGCTGAATCAGCCACACTGCACATTCAAAACTGCCACTGTGTTGATATCCAGTAGCTAGCACGTGCCATAAAGCACTGGGATGGAAAGTGCAGATTCTCAGCCTTATAGGATGCTCCTGGGCAACGGTGGCTCCAGGAGTGTACATAATAAAAGTCACTGTGACAGCACCATTTTAAAGTTCGAAAGTTATGTAATCCTGCTCTAAGAGTAAAAAATGTGAAGGCACAACAGGCTATGTTACATAGGGTGAGCGTGCTAAAGGAACGCTCTACTGTTAACTCCACTGAAGACCATTGTTTCCTGGTTAAGTATGGTATTTTTTGTTTTGTTTTAGAAGCAGGACCTTAACGGGGCTAACTGAATTGAATTAGCAATAGGGGTTAAAAGTGAAATTCAATCCCTTCTAAAATCTGTCTCCAGTCCCCGGCCCCCACAAAACTAATTTATAAAAGTGAACAAATGGTCAAACTTCCACATACATTCAGCAATGAGTTATGGGGATTTTATGAAAAATTTATTAATAGCAAAAATGGGTTTTAATATAGAAACTGAGCTCTTTTCTTTTTTGTTTTATTAAAAGCAGGGGGCGGATGTCCTTGAAATAGTTTTTAAGGATTATAACTGGACTGGGATGTTGCAGTTTCAGCACAGACACACTATGATTGAATAACACTATTGTGTTATAATTGAGGATCTGTCCATGTAGAAGACAGCCTCAGAGCACATGATAATACAATAGGGCATCTTAACAAACATAACATCAAAATTGCATTTTTTAAATGACTTCACAACTGCACAGAAAGCCTACAGAATCTATTGAGACACCTTGGTATCATTCTCATAATAAATGTTGCATGAAACACTTTGTTACAGATATTTCTTTTGGTGTTGCAAAATTCTTGTGATGAGCTCATTTTTACAAATGTATGACACAAAGAAAAGAGAATTTCATCTAAATAGACCTTGATTTCACATGCACATAACAGCAGATGCAACTACTGCAGAGTCTTTAAGAGAGAATTCATGTAACCTCAGGGCTATGATTTATATCAATAGTGCAATAATGAAATATGTAGTCGCCTCATCATTTTTTCCTTAATGGCATTTTTAGCCAACAAATGTGAAGGCATTATTGTCATTTTTGTCATAATGAACCATCTGAAGCCATAAAATCACACAAATACATGGCATATTGTAAAATAAAACTTTCTGCTTTCACATGATAAAATCTGTTCAATAAACAAAGATTCATGGGATAAAAAAATGTTCACGGAAAGCTTGAGAGGAACTATAAAGTTCCCGCTGGCTCTGTAGGAATTGGATCTTACCTTGAATAAGTCTATGTCTTTTCTGGGTTGCTAATATATAAGAGCTATATATTGCTATTTAATCTTTATGTTTCCATACTTGTTTCAGTTTCTGAGAAAAGCTCATAGAACCTCCATACACGGGGAGCTTTTTCTTTCTTTTCCACTACCAGTGTTTATAGGACACATAAAGGCCTGTGTGTGTGTGTGTGTGTGTGTGTAGCATTGTGCGTGAGTGATATTCACAGGAGCTGGGCACGGTTCAAGTTTCCTCCGCAGTGCAGTGGCTTTCTGGAGGGCGAAGTAGAGACAGATTAACTGAATGGTCCAATACACACAGCATTCATACCGTCTCATATAAGCTACAAGCCTGTCTCTGCCCAAGGTTAACAGTAGCTGCCCCGAACACGACACACATTTAGATAGTGATGTTCTCAACAGAGTGACTCATGCACAAGAAAAATGCAACCATTTCAATCTGACCCCTCAGTTTTTCATTTTCATTTCATTTGCTGGAAAGTTCAGCCCGCTGATTTGGTTTCTGACTGCACATAAGCCTCCATCTTATCCACACACATCTCTCCCTTTCACTTTGACGATAAATCTCCTTCCTCACTAGCCTCAAGTAGCTTGTATCTGCACATGAGAAAGGTCATCTGAAATGCTGAAGCCTTGCAGAATGCATCAGTTTTGTCCCATTTCTCATCAGAGACTGACTCGATGATTTGTGGTGTTCCAAAGCGGTATAATGCCCTCTCAAATCCACCCACTGACAGCAACTAATGGAAAGCTTGTGTTTATGTATGTATTCCCATGTTTGTGCATTAAATAAATGAAGACATTTTTAATAGTGAAAACTTGAGTCCTTCTTGAGACCTCCTTGAGAGGCAGTATACTAGATAAGTTTGCTGGATAGAGCTCAGAGAAGTGTCAGGATACAAGGCAGATGCTGAGTTGGCCTTTTTCAGGGGGTGCCTAAATGCAAAAATCTGCTGAATCTGCATTAATCTGTTCCTATTCCAGTGGGTCACAGGTGGGATGCTTCAGGTGTTCCTGCACAATATAAGGAAATATTATCTCCTTAACAGCAGCATGTGCTGAATCTGATGGTCAGAAAGTCAGAAACTTCAGTTTTGATATCATAAGTAGACATCCCATTTCCCACTAATTCAAAATAGTTCATTTGAATTTGGGTCTAAATAGAGTCGATAAGCTTAAGATCTTTATTTTTTTAATCTGGACACGTTGGTCCACATCAAATCAAACAAAAATTTTTTTTATACTAAATCATAAGATAACGACAGAGTGCGTAGGAAGAGACATTACAATGTTATGACAAAACCCAAAAAGAAAAATGCTTTATTAATCCCAGAGGGAAATAACAATGAATATGTAATCAACATAGTTTAAAACTGCTGAATAAAATAACAATTTTGAGACAGACAAGGGAAATTAATATAAGCTGTAGTTTCTGCAACTGTTCTATGATAAATGTAATAATCTTTTAAGCAATAATCATCCTGAGAAAAAAAGGTAACTATATTGATAAAGTTGTCATCTTTATTATATATTCTTTAACACTTCTTTGTACAGAGTGGATTTGATGATATTATGATAATCAGGCCATAAACAGCATCCAGTGAAAGAGCAGCTTTTTGTCAGGTTTGGTACTTGTTGCTATGCCAACAGTCTGAACAGCACAAAATATCTCCATCTTTCAGTTGAGCGACAGAGGGATCTCATCAGCACCCTTTGTGTCATTTCCCCAGAGGATTCACTGCCCTTCCTCCTGTAAATGTCTATCCCTCAGTTTCCCTCCATCAAGTTCACAGTGTCTTTGGTCCCAACGCCCACTGACCACCTGCTGCACCACTTCCTGCTGAGATCCATCAAGCAGGCAGACTAAACAGATGATAAGCACAGACAGTGGGTTTCTGACATGCTTATTGGGATTAAATTTGGTGTAAATAGGAATTTGGGGGGGTTGTTGTTTGAGATGAATGCTTTCAGTGTTCTGTGGTACATTCTGTCCTTGTGTCTGCAGCAAGCGCTAATAAAGTGTCTCTCTATGCAAAGCAATGCCCAGTGTGTGCGCTTTGCTGGAGTGAGACGGATGCAGTCTCTCGTAGAGTTCACCCCACTGTACTGTGACCCTGGCTCTAGCGGGATGTGGCTAATGAGAGCTATAAATATCCTAAAGCAGTCCTGGCTGGTGCTCACAAGACCACTACCTCTGTACACACACACACACACACACACGCACACACACAAACACACACACACACACACACACACGTATGCGTGAGTCTGCTCTAATTCCCACAGCTCCTCCCACAGAATCTGACAAGAGAGGAAGAACGATGGAAGAAAGCCATAAATTATAGCACCACGCTCCTGGGCAGTTCGATGCGGCCCCCGGCTCATACCCCCCCCCCCCCACTCTCCTCTCCACCCACTTGCTCCAAAACTTTGCTCGAATGGCTTCCAGCTCCAGCATGAGTCACAGGATTGTGTGGGTGGCAAACGTTTTCTCTCAATAACTGTGATTGCAGTTTTTCAACAACAATAATTCAGAGAGGGGTGAAACAGCTTGGTGGGCGGAGTGGAGAGGGGAAGAAAAGTGCTGAGGCTTTAATCGATTGAGCAAAACAGTACCTGGGTTGGTCACTTGCATTATTGCATGGGCAGATCTGAGCATGCGTGAAAGCATACTTGACAAAGGCAGTCTAATGAGAACAAAGCGGTTTTCCCTTCTCAGTGTGTTTACAAAGCAACAAGGAAGCTTACTGTAATCATTTGTTAATGGGAAAAAAATCCAATAACATGTGATTGATTTCTATCCCAAGGATTAATTCTCTGATTGTTCTGATTGTTTTTTCCGGTTTTTATAGAAAAGTGACCACTGTAGCATACATCGTCCCAGGATTAATCAAATAACTTTGGGATTAAACTATTTTTCCTCTTTCTTCAAGGACTGGGAGATCAAGTGTCATCTGAAACCCCAGTTCATTCCTCCCCCT
>JAVQJG010036213.1:0-20031 GCA_036024015.1 Craterocephalus amniculus
ATGAGTAAAATTATTTGCGCGAATGAATTACATGTTGAGTCAATGTATAGACGCGAATGGAGCGATTTCGCCCGTTCGTTCAAGTTAAAAAAATTGAACTTGAGCGGATTCGATGCGGAAAAAGGAATAGTAGCGGTGTGTGGGCCTCCGTGTCTGTGTGACACCACGGCCATGTCCTATGAAAACAGGAACAAGAAGGAGCTGGCTTGGAGGAAAGTAAGTAAGGAGACTCTGAAATACCCATGGAATCATGTACACACACACACACACCGACCGATACACAAAGAATGTGTGTGTGAATGTGTGTCTGTCATCCAGACGTAGCCTCGGAAACTCCTGGATGGTGAAATGCATCCAGCTCCGAGCGTCTCGAAAAGATCTGATGGACCCAAACACGCCGAAGCCTTCGGTTTCCCAACTTCCAAAGCAGGTACAACGCTGCAACTCTCTCATTATAACCACAATCAGCCAAGTTCGTTGTTCGCTGAAGTGACTAGCAAGCATTCCCACTCCAGAAAGTTTTTTTCACACGCGAATGATGTGAATAACTATGCTCCATTCGTGCGAAAAATCTGATCAATTTGCGCGAATAATTCTCCCAAATTAAGCGAGTAAACATCCAGTGTTCGCGCGTTGAAATACAGACGCGAACACAAATGGAAGCGCTTGGTGTGAATGCAGGGTGAGGCATGATGTGTCGACATGTCAAAGGTGGTTTTTTCTGACAGGTTGGAGGTCAGAGGGCTTCCAGCTCTGACAAAATCTCTGCTCCCTCATCTGATAGATACAATAAGCAAGTCCTGATGTCCACAACAGAGGACATTAAGTGAAAGTTGTGTTTTGAAAGGGTTTAAATTACGGTGACTTTTAAAAAAATCTCAATAATTTAGACTCAAAACTTTCATATCAAAGAAAAAACTTGATATTTTTCCAACAGGAATCTCTGTTTTTTTTTAAAAACAGATAAATTAAAACTCCATTATGTTTTTGGCCACACCTCTAAAACCCTCCACCCCTAGGAAACATTCTTAAAGAGACAGTAGTGTTCAGATACACACAAGAATAATGCTTGAGAGGGGTACACGGGGGGAACATGCAAACATGCAAAATCAAGACCCACAGTTTCAAATCCCTCCTCAGCCGGAATCTGGCTCCGACCGACTTGGGACTCGAGCCGGCGGCCTTCTCACTGTGAGGTTGCAGTGCTAACCACTACACCACCGTGCAGCCCCCTTTTTTGTACATGAAAGGTTGAATTCAACACAGGCCACGTTTACATGAGAGTTTTAATTCCTGTTTAATTTGGAATTAAAATTAATAAAGAGATTAAAGATGACCGTGAAAACACTTAATTCCGAATGAAAATAATTCCGAAATAGATTTAATCCTGAAGTAAGCAGCAGGTTTATTCCATGTTTAAGTCAGAATGAAATGATTCCTCTATCATGTTAACCTTCATTTTTGCTGGCTCTGGCTCTGAAAGTGGCGTAGCATGCTAGAGACTAGCTGCTGCATAACAACTAGAATCCGAATCCAGTTAAAAATTCTTCTTAATCTGTGTTTTTTTCATGTTGTAGTCCATTCTGTTAACCTCCTGTAAACGGACGTACCGCACTTCCTCCCCCTGTCCAATCAGAACCCTTCCCACCCCCCAGATCTAAAGCAGAATGAACCATGTTACTCTTAATTCAGAATTATTATTTCCATGGAAACCTGAAAAAGAATATTTCATTTCCAAACTATTTATTCAGAAATATTAATTTTGAATGAAAAATACCTCATTTATCTGTAACCATTTAAACAGTATTTTAGAGGAGATTTTAACACCTTGAGATCTAAGTCATGTATCAAGATTAAGTGAAAAAGAAAAAATCAGGATGTGATTTAAAGGCCAGCCCGGTTCTGAACCTTAACGGCAGGCAGGAGTCTGTAATCAGGTCTGAGTTATAAACTGATGATCTGAGGATGGGAGGATGAAGAAAAGACGTGAGGAAGGGAGGATGAGGAGGAGACAAGGAGGACGAGAACCTGTGAACTAAATGTCAGCTATATTTCTATCAACACACTGACTGTCAGGGAGTGTGTGTGTGTGTGTGTCCAGTTGTTCTTTAATCCAAACAAACAATGAAATGTATGTGTGGTAACAGAGGAATGGCTCTGATGTGAGAGCTGCTTGTAGGTGGCCAGGAAATGGAGGAGACACTTTCAGATGCCTCATTGTCTCGGCTGACAGAGTATTCTTCTTATCTTTGTTCTTTCTATCACTGTCCCATTCAGTTTTCCTGCCACTGACAGACTGATGCAACCTACAGGAGGCCAGGAAGATGTTAGCAAACCGAGGAAGACAAACAGTTCAGGCTTAGTTTCAGCTGCTGTCTGGAAAAATGGAGGCAGTAAGGCCAGTTTCCAGTATCTGTAGGGGAGCTCAGCTCCGAATGTAAAACATAATAACCCATGGATTTTTGTAAATGAAAACATCAGGAACCAAAGTATCTGAGTATTTAGGGATTTTCTTCATCTAGTGGAAGCTAAAACAGTCAACTATTCTTCATTAAATTACTCTTCCAAATATGTCTCAAGAGACAAAGCACAACTGTGTGATGGCGTGTTTTATGAACAGTGCTTTATAAATAAAGTTCAGTTCAATTCATTAAAGTATGTTTATAACCTGGTTAAAGCAAATGCACCGTATGATCCACATCAGTCCACTTTGATATAATTGGGTTCATATAAACTAGTTCATAACAATAATGATTTGACTACTGGGTGGGATCAAAACCCACAAGGGACAAACTTCCAGGAGAACCAGAACAGGAAAGAAAACCTCCATCAGAACTGGAACCAGAAAGGAAAAGTGCCATGAAACTGGGAGCTGGTTGTACAGAGAACGGTTTGATAACTGAAGGTTCTCCCTCCCATAGAGCCACAGGAACCAGTAAACCCACAGTCTGAGACCAAAGAGTTCAGATACCAACCAGTAAATAAACAGAAGAAAGGTTCTGAGAGAGCCGATGAAGATGAAGCTGGAGAAGATCTCCTTACAGAAGTACTGAGAACTTAACTCAGTATTTAATGATTTTTTGGGGGATGCTGTGTCAGTAGCTGCATTTC
Source organism: Craterocephalus amniculus (assembly GCA_036024015.1). NCBI lineage: Eukaryota > Metazoa > Chordata > Actinopteri > Atheriniformes > Atherinidae > Craterocephalus > Craterocephalus amniculus. The sequence goes on from JAVQJG010036213.1 coordinate 3,112, forward strand.
CTTTGTCCCTAGAATTACGCAAAACCTCACCTACCATGTAGAAGTTTTACAGAAGTGTAATAGAAACTGTTTTCCAGCATTTCCACTTCAGCGGACGTGACATCTGTTTGTTTGGAATATAGATGGCGGGAAATTTCTGAATGGAGGAGGAGACAGGACACTTTTTACAAATAACTAAACAGAAAAATATAATCCTCCATTCTTGATAAGAAGAAACAGCGAAATGCTCCAACACAAAACATTTAGGATCTCCATCTTTCTCAATTATGGTACAGGATATTATGAAAATTTCAGACATATGGCAACTATACTTATATATATACTTTTATAACTATACTTATATCAGGATTTTTGGAAAAAGCGTCATGGAGCCAGAGTGCACCTGATGCTGCACCATGCCATGCTCTTCCACACAGATCTGCTTTACAACTGGAGCACATGTGGAAATGGGAAACAAACCCATCTGGGTCATTTCATACTTTTATCCTGCTGAACTAGTTTTCCACATCCAGCCTGAGTGAGTGCTAACAGAAAGATGTGCTAACAGGAACATGTGCTAACAGAAATGTGTTAGCTCTAAGTCTGCGTTTCGTTTACTGATAATCGATTGGTCCTGCCAACCTGTGTTTTTCTAGCCATCTGTATGTGTGTGTTTTTAGAGGATAAAAGAGACAAGAGAGTCCTGGGTCACCATCATGACAGTTTTATAGAGACAGGAGGGGGAAGTCAAACAGGACATAACATCAGCTAAAGAAAACACAGAGAGGGCACCATTAGGAGGGACAGGAGAGAAATGGCTGACAAGATGCTATCAGTGTCTGAATGGGATAAGAAATGCACAAGATGATCTGGAGATGGGAGACAATGACAGGTGGAATGACCAGGAGCAAGAGTGGAGTAACTGGAAATAATGCCAGTTTAATGCGGATTCAGATGTTTTCATAGAAAGGAACAATAGAAAATAAATGTGAATGGAGAGAAAGAAAGAGACAATAAGTCGGACAATAAGAACAATAAGAGAAAATAAAGGAATGAATCCTTATACTCTAACATGCTTGGACCTGGGGATGCATATTTTTCATTATTCGACTTCCTGAATTGCCCTGCGATGGATCGGTTGTACTGAATGAAACTCCAAAACCACTTCTACCAGGTGGCTTGGCCATAGATTACTCCTGATCATCTAAATGATTTCTTTATCAGTAACTTTAAATGTTGACGAAAGCGTGTGCGGACTGCAGCTCCGTAGTGATGATGAACTCGATTCTTATTGCTAAGTCACTCACCAAAGAGAATATGTCTTTCCACAGAAATCTTCCCGCCCCTAAAAAACCTCGCGGTGAGTGATTCAAACAGCACAATGGATCACTGGATTGCCTCCAACGAAGATGGAGGACATCCACTCACCCACAGGGACATGAAACGTCCTCAGAAACCGAATACGGAGACTTCCTACATCTCTTCCTCCACATGTTATCTAGTTTCAAGCTACATTTCTGGAGCCAGTGGTGGATTGTGTTGAGTGAAAATGCTTCTTCTGGTCCTCCTGTGCCTGTTTTGATCATGGTGTCCTGATGGTTTCTCCTGCAGTGGCTTCTGTCCTCGTCCTTTATGCAGTGACATTAGGTTAGAAAGATGCTGTTCTGTTTTATCCACAATCCTGTCAATAGTTATTTTACCAACAAAGGTTCTGCTTTCTGAAGTCAAACTGGGAGCTGTTAGCACAGAGAGGGGTCTGATAACTGAAGGTCTTGAAAAGGGCTGTGCGATTATATGATTGCACTTAAGATCGTGATAAATTTTGTTGTTCATTACGGTTATCAGCTGCGAAGTTATTTACTCGATCAACCGTAATGGAAATGTGCATGACAGCAATCGGAGCTAACCTTTTCCTGCTGGCTTTAAAGTTGCAGGAGAGGTTTGAGGCTTTGTATCCCCCAGCGCACACCCCTTCAGATCGCCTTTATAGTGCTATATTTCAGCACATAGTTAGGGATTTTCTTTTGTTTGCTTCGGGTTTTCTGTGTAGCACCTGAGTTAGGCCTTGTTTTGTTACATTTATTTAATTGATTTGACACAACCTAATGTCCTTTGTACATTATCTTTTAACTAGGGATGAGACTTGATTAAAAAAATGGATCTAATTAATGAGAGGCTTTGTAATGAATTCATTTTGATTAATCACATTATGGGCTATGGTGTGGTGGTTAGCACCGAAGCCTCGTAGCAAGAAGGTTGGTAGTTTGAGCCCCAGGCAGAGTTGGAGCTAAGGAGGGGGGGGGGCTGGTTCAGGCTGGGGAGGGGTTAGAAACAGCGGCCTCTCTGTGTGGAGTTTGCATGTTCTCCTCGTGTATGCGTGGGTTCTCACGGGTTCCCCGGCTTCCTCCCACTGTCCAAAGACATGTGTGTTTGGTCAATTGGATACTCTAAATTCTCACTAGGAATGAGTGTGTGTGTGAGTGGTTGTCTGTCCCACTATGTGGCCCTGCGATGGACTGGCCACATGTCAAGGTTGTACCCCGCCTCTTGCCTGATAAAATGCTGGGATAGGCTCCAGCCCACCCGCGACCTAATTGGATTACAGTTTTTCTCCATTGGTTTGGCGCATTTCTTGAAACTGAGATTACATTCTCCAAACTCTTAAATCATTTGGCTAAACAGTCTTACAGTTCAGCACAACATTGTGTCTGACCTGCAAAAGCTCATTTTTCCACCAAAACGTTTCCCTCCTGCTTCAGAACTAAGTTCCTGTCCCATGTAAATCATCTGAGCCACCAAAATGGAAAGATCTTTCTCGTTTACTTTGTCAGATTTCTTGAAACAGATTGGACGTTCTCATCACTGTTGGCACTTCATCCAAAATAACCTGGATGGTTCAGCATAACACCGTGGTGCCTTTCCAAAGGCTCATATCTCTCCCAAAACTGTCCAATCATTTGTAAAAATGAAATTTCTTTCTCATACAAATAGTCAGAGCCCCCAAAATGCATCGTCCCATTGGCATTGTGCGAGCTCTGCAAGTCAAAATAGTTAGATGTTTTGTCATAGAGGCAGAGGACCATTGAAACGTCCTGCTTGTCCATCTTTCAGTCTTGGCTAATATACTGTAATTTATAATGGCTTCAGATTATTTTTTGTCCAACTAACACAATACAATTGTACAAAATGAAAAAAAAGACAATTGCGGTAAAAGTAGCTTCCAGGGTTGGAGATTCACATCACACTGGGGCATTGCCATGGAATTTGCAATGATTTTTTATTTCCATACAGAAAGCAACTTCCATACATCTAAGGTAACAACAAAGAGTATACTGTCATATAAAATGCAGTAAAAATTACAGTAAAAAAACAACTAAAATAGTAATAAATTTTACTGTAACAAATACTTCACTGGTCACAATCCTCCCCCTCCCTCTCCTGGCCACCATCTTCAACAGCCTGACCATCCTCACGCTGGTGTCCGGCCACAGATTCTCGTCTACATCACAACGAATGTTTTCCCTTGCCATGCAACAAGGGAAGAAGCTGCATGCATGTCGCAACCATCACCTACATTGATCTGCTGTAATGTCATCGCATGCAGCATCCATTGCACATCTGGGACATCTGATTTTGAACCATATAAAATATAATAGTATATATGGTTTTTATACTACTATTTTCTTGACTAATTTTGACAACTAAACAAACTGTTATGCAGGGGATGTCCAAAAGAATGAAATGATGCTGAAATGTTTTGGAGAGCGTAAACATTGGTCTGAGAATCATCAATCAGTTTAGATCAATATGATTAATCCACTTGGAACTTGAGCTAAAAGAAGGCAAACTGTACTTAATCATTTGCAAAGTAGTACAGAGACACTCAGACATGAACTAAGAAATTTGCAGTTTTTATGAAATGAATGAGAAATATGATTGGATTATAATATGATTAACTCCTGGATTAAATGATGAAATTCACCAGGGTCTCAGTGCCTCTGGAGTATCCGGTGGACCCAAACACACCAACATCTTCGGTTTTCTGGCTTCCAAAGCCGGTAAAAGGCCACAACTCTCACATAGTTCTCAGAATAACCAGACTGCCATTCTCACTGATGATGGAGGGGACTGACGTGAAAACTCTGGAAGCACTGCTTGATGAAAGAATTAAGTGTTTTATTTCCAAGAATAATAAGCTCCATTCCTGCGAATTATCCACCTAAATCAAGCTAATAAAGTTTCTCTACCTTGGCTTTAAAATATAGACGCATAAACAAATGTAAGTGCCAACGGTGTGAACGCATGGTCAGAGAGGGTGAGATTCTCGGATATCTTGTCAGGATTCCTCCTGCCCCAACGGGGGAAGACCTCGGAGTAGACCCAGGGAATCACAGAGGGATAACATATCTTAGCTGGCCAAGGAGCACCTTGGGATCTCCTGGCTGAGCTGGCAAATGTGGCTGGTGAGAGATACTGTAAGTGTAGGCTCCCTGCTCACGCTGGTGAACTGACAAAGATCCCAGATAAAATGGATGGATGGATGGATGGATGGGTGAATGGAGGGATGGACGGATGGATGGGAAAAAGCAAAATCCCTGAATCCAATTTTTTTCTATTCATATTCACATTTCAACCCTTTAAAAACAAAACCTCACCCAACTTCCACCAGGTCCCATATCCACGTCTCAGGGAAGAAACTACGAGTTGTCTGGACTGGTGGAGGTGGTCCACTTTCTTCAGTAAAAGCAACACCACGTACAGGATATCTACCCAAAAGTCTCGAATGATGGTAGAATGAATGAAAAACTGAAAAAATGTAAACAAATGTGATCAAGATGCTCATAAAGAGGACAATTTTAATAAAAATGTAGCACATATGTGTTGTTATGGTGAAGAGAAAAGTACTCACCATGCCTGTATATCTCATCTCTGAAACTCAGGCATGAGGGGAGTTTAATTATCAAGTTCGATACCATCTTCAGTCCCACATACTACAATGATTAAGCAACACAGGCTAAATTTAAAATTTAATACAATTTCCTGCATTCAATATCAATTTTTGTTTAAAAAATTACCTTAAAAACTGTCTCAGCATACTTCTTGTCTGCACCAGGCTGCTGCAAAATGTATCTCCTTGGCCTCACACGCAAACATTCATCAGGATCTTCAAGATCAGATGAGATCGGAAATGCTTTCCTCATAGGCAGCAAGTTAAATATCTGAAAAGACAAATATAGTTCAGAACTATAGAGTGAAAAAGGCGTTTGGAAAAGTTTTATCAGCTTTTCCCATTGGTGAACTACTTCTGTTGCCATGGACACTCTAACCCAATCAGAAAATGTCTAATCAACAAGGAGAAATCAGATTAAGACTGAAAAAGCATGAAAGCATGAAAAAAAATCTGTTTAGAAATATAAAAATGGATCTTCAACAAACTGCTGCCATCTGCACTGATAACAGAAATATGTTTTGGCTAAATTATTTATTTTTACGATGCAACATTCATCACTGACAATATTCAAACATGTTTCCGAATTAAAATTCACAAAAAAGAGTGGACATGCTACCATGCCTCCACGAAGGTCAGACAGCATTTCCCCCAAATCCCAGGCGATCAGCAGCCAACCCTGACCATTGACCCCACCCCCCGTGCAACTGAGGCAACCACACGCCCACCCAGGAAGGAGGCAGCGGGAGGCCCCAGCAAGCCGAGATCAGCAGCCTCGGCCCCACTGAGCACTGGCTACCCGGGGCTGACAGGGCCCAGGAACCTGCGGATGGCACCCACCCCCACAGGCAGAAGAGCCCACACGGCTACACAAGGGGACAGAGTTGTGCATGAACACGTTCAATGAACAGAGGGCCAGCCCACACCACAAGGTAATTTGGTGAATTTCAGCCAGGTAGTTGTGAGACTACATGCTGGGGGTTTGGAATGGTCCAGGTATAAATAGGGATGAAACAGGTGGAGAAGATGTGCTTGATGGACTAACAGGCGAAATCCATCATGGCATCTACAGAGGCATTGTGGCAATTGTTTAAGAACCGGTGATCAATAGGCTGGTGATGCTGAGCGGGTAAGTGGTGGAGCAGTTGTGACAACATCAAGGACGCCGTCCCCACTACTCTGGACAGACATCAGCTTGCCTATAGGGAGAAGTGATGGACATAGGACGCAGTTTCATCAGAACAGCACATGGCGCTGACTCAGCTGGAGCCTCCTACCACCTACATCAGGATGCTGTTTGTGGACTTCGGTTCAGCTTTCAGTGCTGTAAACCTGGACAAGCTGACACTGAAACTCTACAACCTTGGACTGTCCAACCCTCTGTGCTGTTGGATCAGAGACTTGCTCTTCAACAAGTGGTGAGGTATAGGGACTGCACATCATCCACACTGATCCTGAGCACAGGCACACCACAGGGATGTGTGCTCAGCCCGGTCCTTTTCAACCTGTTCACACATGACTGCTCTGCTATTCATTCCATCAACATGGTGGTGAAGTTTGCAGATGACACCACCGTGGTGGCTCTCATTTCAGACACCATGAGACTCTCTACAGAGAGGAGATTCAGCCCCTGACAGGATGCAATTCAGATATTAATCTGGTCCTGAACACCAGCAAGACCAAGGAGGTCAATGTAGACTTTAGAAGATCCAGGAGGATGGCACACCTCTGTCCTCATCCACGGGAAGGAGGTGGAGCAAGTGGACAACATCAAGTTCCTGGGCATCCACATCGCATCCAACCTCACTCGGTCCACATATAAATGGCATCTAATGAAAAAGGCCCAATCAAGGCTCTCTGACTGCCCTCTCCCATCAGCTTCTCAACTAATTCTACAGAGCCCCCATATAAAAGCCTTCTCTGTCTGAGTGCAGCAGTTTGCTACGAGAGCTGCACTGCACAACACAGGAAGGACTTGGCCCGGGTGCTGGAAACAGCACGTTTAGCTGAAATACTGTCTAGTTGATAAAGCTTGTGTTACAAACTTGGTTGAAACCCTGATTATGCTGAATGCAGTTGAACTGATGTGTTTCAATGTGCTAAAATGGTGGATTGTACAATGATAACATTAACTTTGAGAGGTGGCTTCGATGACATCACTTCCGGACCGCTTCACAGCGCCTGTAATGGCTATAAATAACGACGAATCGCCACAGAAAGCAACTCTGAGCCGCATGGAGCTCACAGAGGGATCGGAGCAGCTATTCATAACAACTCATTGGTCCTGAAGGACTTCAAGTTACACCAAAACTATTTGGGCGAGTAAATGATCGTATTTCATACTAGAAAATAGCTCTAGGTTGTCATCCACAAGCTTACCGTGGAGGCTGCAGTGCCGCTAAGACCCATAAATGGCAGTCGCAAGTTCAAAAACTTAAGATTAGATCAGACACTGGAAAACAGTTTCACTCTACAGAAACAGCTTCTAGCTCATTGTGCAACAGATTGTCCAGTCACAGGACTGGATTTCTCAGTGTCTAATCAGATTGCTGGATTTTAACTTCACAAATGTCAAATATCTCAAAAACTACAAAACTGTGGTGCAAAAATAGTCATAGCACCGATCTCATCATTGGGCTGAATAGTTTAAGCTTTGCATAGCTGCTTAAACTGCCATTCAAAGCTTAAACTATTCAGCTCAAAGCCCGTACGGGGCATTCACAGCGATGAAAATAATATTGAATACCCCCAGACCGTCAAAGGCCTCTGGTTTATGAGGACATGGATAAGGAGCTGCTGCATCATGCCAACATGGTCTGACATGAGGTGCGTCTTCTGTGATGCTACAGTGAGGCGGGGTACTCGGGCTACGGCAGCGCTCTTTCTGGAGTAATGGTGGGACAGGGTTCAGAGCGCACAGCAGACAGAGGAAATACAGCTGTTCGCTGAAGCTCTCCTTCAGCCTACAGGTGAGTAGGCTGAAGGAAAGCGTTAAAGGTGACCCGAATAAAAACGTGAATATAGACGGACAAAGTTAATGTCAGATTCAATAACTTTCAAAAGTGTTAAATATATGCACAGGAACAGCGGCTGCACTTACAGTATGGTAATTCCCACTGAATGAAAATCTGATTTATTTACCACGCCTCTTTTCAGTGTTTTTCACATTCTGGCAAAAATCCCCAGAATGCATATTCATACAAGGCAAACATACAAAACAGATTGTGTGTGGTATTTTGTCTCTGTAAGAGGTGCAATCCTTAGCGTGCCCTATAATGTTACCTTCTCTGCACTCAGAGTTTTTCCTGGTTCCTTGATGAGCACGCTCTGATCCACGGCGCTCACGGCACACAGAGAGTCTGGCTGGGCTGTCAAACGAATGCTGGTCTCCTCTGCTGGAACAGCCGAGGATGGGGAAAACTCCAGCGACACCTGATACACAAACAGGACTTATCACAGGGCCATGACTTCAGGATTATACACTTGCTGGTGTTGTTGATGTACAGTATGCTCCTGTTCAGGTTTGCTGTCAAAGCTTGGAAATCATCTAACTGTTCTTGTGGAGACAATGCTGTCCACACAGAGGTAAATATAATCTATCACACTCTCAGACACTGATATCGTCTCCATGTGGCTCACAGAGAACATTGGCCTCACAGAGTATAGTCAGCATCATCAGACCACATTTTAATCGGCTTAATTACCAGTTGCTGGTCAACAATGGGTGAAGTTGGAGGAGATTAAAGTCTGATCTTCATAAAGGTTCAGATGCAGTCATTATATCTACACTGAATGAACCCAACATCACATCTTCTCTGCTGGTGTGGCTCACAAACTGGTGGAATGCTGGTGTAACAAAGAGGTTTTCCACCTGTGCTTCACATCCCCTTTCTTTCCTTTACAACTCACCTGGGGCTAGTTTCACTCTTTGAGTTGTTTTTGGAGAACTTAATCAGTTTCCTTCATTGGGAACCTTTTCTGTTACCATGGACAAGGACAGAATTGACCTTTCGCAGAAGCCACGCCCCCTTAGTTGCTGAGAGTGCATGTGACTCGTTATACTACTGCGATATCCTCCAGATCTAGGCAAAATGGACTACAGTATGCAGTGGAGAGCTATATTCAAAACATTAAAATACGTTATGATGAAGAAACGACCATTTTGAGGCTAAAGCAAAGTCTGAGAAATCCCAGGACTTCTACCTAAAATGCAACCAGCAAACCCTTGTTGACCACTCATGCTCTTGCACAGCAGGGCTGGCTCTCTTTCTTATGTTAATTAAGTACCCTACTGTATTCTAGTGAAAAATTGTTACCAATAGGTTAGCTGGCTAGCTAAACTGGCATCAGAGGATAGCTTACCCGCTTTCACTACGCTTCATTTCTGCTCTTATGACATAGAGGCTAGCTGTTACATGTCAGCTACAGCTCTGAGGTAAAACAGTGGGAACGCAAATGGAATAAAATACAGAGTCTGCAATAAAACCACTTTCCAGTGCAAACTTCTGAAAGGGACTGGTTCATAGATAAAGCTAAGGTTATTATAAGTAAAAGCACTTCTGTGCAACTGTGGTTCTGCCCTTGTCCGGCAGCAACCGGGTTGGGATACTCCGTATAGGCTTTCCATTAACCGTTTAACGGCTAACGCTTATGTTTAACGGCTAACGTTTATGTTGGTTAGATTCTTTGATGTATTAAAAAAAACAAATCGTAACGTAAGAGGTATCCCAGTATTGACACCGGCACCGCTGCAGTTGTGTTTTCGGCTTTGGAAGGGAAGAAAACCCCACCCCCCTTGACAAACTCTGACAAATACCGACTGTCTGACCTGCATAAGCCGTAGGCCAGGGGTGCTCAAGTCCGGTCCTCCAACTCCTACAAATGTCCTACACCTTTTATATATCGGATTTGGTATGTATCAAATGAACAGCTTGTTATCAGGCCTCTGCAGAGCTGGATGACAAGATGAGGCAATTCAGATATTTTATTCAAGTGTGCTGGAGAAGGGTTGCATCTAAAAATAGCAGGATAGTAGCTCTTGAGGACCAGACTTGAGCACCCTGCCATAGGCTCATTGTTTTACCCTCTTGGTAGAATGTCAGACCTAGCTTACATAGCCAGAAATTTTTCTCTCACCGACCTTATTGCTGAAGCATTTCTCAGTGGAGAATTCAGCACTGTGGGCGATCACATGCTCACTTGGAAGGACGGCATAAGCCACGACCTGGACATCTGGAGCTATGTCTGGAGTCACTTTCAGCTTGAACGACACCTCACCCTCATTTACTGAAAGAGAAAACCAGGTATTATAACCAATGAACAGCCACCACACCTTTCCCCAAATCACTAAAACAAAGAAAAAAACTTTGTAGAGAATAAAATAAAAATCTGCTTCTCCAAGCCGACCTGCTTGATCCCGAACTTGAACTTGTTTCAGTCCTTGCATGGTGATGGCTCCTCTGGATAAGATCTGGGAAGATGGAGAGAAAAGAGCCTCAAAGAAAGAATCATACTGCTTTAAATCTTTTGTTATTTTCTTTCTGGAGCAATTCTCTCATGTCACTAGTTATGGAACAGGTTATTAATATTTGTGTAACAGTGTTGCCATGGCGACAAGGTGTTGTGCATATTATGCATGTCACTTTTATAGGAGTAACTAATCTGGGTTCTTGGGGTGTGCGGTGACGTGGTGACCATCATCTGAATGCAAAATGTGCGCTGGAAGTTGTGAGGCTCCCAGAAGCTCATTTTAAGCACCTATAAACTGATCTGTGTGTGAATGCAGTGTCTGCATGAGGTTTATGGGCATGTATTTAAGCCTATAAAGCCAAGAGCATCACATTGATACATTTAATTTCTGAGACATTTTGCACTCTATTAATTTTGACATATTGTGTTTTAATAAATAGTAGATATGCAAAGAAAAAGTTTGTTCATTTTTACCCCAGATTTGGTTAAAGAGCCAAATAAAGACTTCCGATTTAATGAATTAAACTGCTCTCCATGTTTTCTTGGGCTGGGCTTTAAAGTGCTGAGTATCTGTCATGAAGGATATTGTGTTAGCCTAATTTCTAGATATCTGTGTGTGCATATAAAAACACACACTCTTTATATGGTTTATAGTAACTACATGCTGCACACACAAGTACTCAAAGTTTCACATAAATTAGTTTACACAGTTTACAAACCATGTCTTATGCACACACGTTGATATTGAGGCTATTTTCTCTGTATACTTTGTCAAATTTCATTATATGGGTGGGAGCCTGGGACATGAAAATCCTGCAGATGATCATGCTACGGTAGACCTTAAACAATGAGTGTTTACATAAATGTCTTATGTCTCGAGCATTAGGAGTGTCAAGACAGTTTTGGTTCCAGAAGGTCAAGAGCATCTCGCTGCTTTTGATCTGAACGCTCCATTAGTGACGTACAGAAGAGAACTGAGATAGATGCAGATAGATTTGAATGGATTATTTACTATATTGTTTCATTATCAAAAGAAGCCTAATGATATCTAGAAATCACTCACCAGATACATCACATCCACTGTGCCCTGAGCTTCTTTAACCAGAGTATACTGGATGGAGATTTCCTCCTCTGTGTTGCAGAGAAGTGGCTGATTCTTGGTCTTTACCTCCAGAGAGGTGATTGTTTTAGTGTTAGGAGAAGGAGGTAGCAGCTCAGATAATGTATGGGCTCCACTCTCGTAGTAAGGCACTCTATAATGAACAAATCCCTGTCTAAATGAGTGTGTTACCTGGTTAAAAGGAGAAAAATAAATGGAACTTTCATTAAATAATGGAGGAAATCATTACAAAATGAATTAACAAACAGATTTCCATATTTACAGTACTTTTACTTACTAGAAGGCGGATGTCGCCGCTAAAACTGCTTGTATCTAATGTGAAAACTGCCACACCATCACTGCCAGTCGTTAGATTCTGCAGCAGCTTTGAGTTTCCCTCAAACAGGTGCAGACGCATGTCAGGAATGGTTGTGTTATTGTAATGAACAGCTTTGACCTAATGAAAGCAAAATAATTGATCACTGAGGCTTTACTGAAACTCGCAAGATGGAAAAATGAAAGAAAAGTTGGACTTACTTTTACTTCCACATTTTCTCCTCTCTTATAAATCTTTGGTGTGTCAATAAAGGACAGCCTTCCAATTGCATATGAAATCCATATTCTTTTGTCTTGTGAAAGTGAAACACCTGAATATGGAAATTCAACTGGTTACAGCATTCATGTGCATTTACAGTAATTATACATCATCTATAACCTTTGACTCATTAAATCTTCTGTTACAACACAGAAATAAAACTACTTAAAATCAGATTAAACAAAAAAAACTTACCTGTCCCCTCCTCTTCCACTGTGACACTGACATCCATCATTTGTTGCATTCTTTGGTCAACACTGGTGAAGGTTGACATCTTGAAAATAATAGTGTTACAGCCATTCTTGTCTGCCTACAGAGTCAAATCACATAAAAACAAAAATATATTAAATAAAATGTGTTCATTTAAGTAGTTCCTCAAAGTAAGCTGCAAGGATCAAGCAGCCTGCATGAACTACAGGACTGAAACAATCTGTTAACGTCGACAATAAAAACTCATCAACCTGAAAAGTCACTGTTGACGCTTCATGTTATAAACGCCTGTAAGGGTTTTGATATTAAAAGTGCGGCAGGCATCCTAACACCATCTTTATAAACCATGGCTGGTCAGACAGTATGCAATGCAGATGACTTCAACACACCACAGAACCTGCAGGGGGCAGTGTTGTTGCAATGTGCAGCCTCTACATTTAACCAACGAAGAACAATTTAAGCCTGATGACGATGCAATACATACAGAGTGACGACAAGATGAGACCCTTTGTGAAGTTTAAAAACGAGTGAAATGTGCAGTCTGTCACGCAGAGTTGTCAGTTACCATGGCAACATCACAACCATGCATGATCATCTGATATGAAAGCACCCGGATGTGAAAGTTAGCGTTACTGAGTGGTTACATGTTTGTTTACATTACGAGAAACAGGCTGTGAACTTCAAAATGACATCAGTCATTTCATGAAAATGAACGTGTTCAGTAGAACAAAACATCAGTTTCCCTGACAACCGTAATGTTAACTATCGCCATTTATAAGAGCAGTGCCACAGAACAAGTAGCCTTCCGCTTCGGCAACCTTAAACATGTATTAAGATGACAGTAGCACATCTAGCATCAATAAATCTAACATGTCTCTCAGCCAGTGTAAGAATGCTTACAGTTAATCCTCCTACCTAGCATAGTTAGTAGCCACCTAGCCTAGCTTCGGCATTTAGACGTTTCAGAGTTTCACACCAAGAGTCTGAGTCGAGTCTGAAAGCTTTTAAGTACGAGTCCAAGACAAGTCTGAAGTCACTGGAAAAGCAACTTAAGAACGACTAGAGTCCGAGTCGCAAACTTGAGTCCCCATCTCTGGTTTACACACAACAAATCTACATAACCATCGCACCAGCAGAATACAGTCCAATCACTGATTAAGTTGATCGGATTAGTCACTTGATGTTCCAGAACTTTATTCGGTTAAATGATTCGGTTTTATTCGGTTATAATCACTTGAAGAACATATCTAGGACTAACAGAAAAAAAAAAGAAAAAAATAAGGACAAATGTCTTTGAATATCCTAATGTGGCTGTTTATAGTCCTAGGTGGCTCAGCGCAGAACTTACAGGGGCTGCTAACAGCTATGAAGCCCTATGACCCAGGCTAACTTCACTCAGTAGCTTTCCTCACTTCTCATTGGGTGTATTGTCTACATCAAGCAGAATCTCCCAAAAGAGACAACGCCATCACTATAGCAACTGAACCTGTATTGTCTTTGTGTCACATAGACCAGTTTTACTGGGATCCTCTCCCGGTGTAGAAGCATAGCGAGGATAAAAAGGTCGGCACACGTTAACTGTAACAGTTCCTGGTACAGGTTGTCCATATGTGTACCTGGTTAAACAAAAACACCAAGAAGACATGATTACTTCACTCCCTAAAGAGAAAGAGAACAACTTCTTGTTCATCCAGTTCCACTTACTTTGCGCAAACTTCAGCCTCAAACTCTTCCTGTCCGATACTCACTTCTCGATCTACTTTTAGCGTTACATCAAATTTTGGCAAAACTAAAGACAAAAATGCATGTTAACATTGTCACAGTCGACTAAACTGTTCTTAAAGAAAGAAAAGTTCTAACTTACCATATTTCTCCACTTTGAAGTGGTGATATACTTTTTCTTCACCCATTTTCACAATGATTTGGTAGAATCCCTCACGGGCCGCAGAGTTCAAGGAATAAGAAAGCTGTAAAATTTTACTGTTGGATGTTTTATTCAGCCACTGTCCAATTCTGTTGCCTAGAGGATCCTGTCCAGTCAGACAAATCAGAGGAAAAATGCTTGAAGAGCACAAACCAAACCAAACTGAACTAACCAGTATTAACTAACCTGTATTCAGGCGTAACATTTTTAAAAGTGACTGAAAGTGTCAGCATAAGGCTGCATCTGTGGAGAACTTTTATGCTAAGCAGCATTAAAACCTGCTTTTTGTAGAACATTTGGAATTTTTTCTCAAAATCGAGTGCATATTAGTACCTATGCATATATTAGCATTAAGGATTAAAGGTGGTGCATAAAACCGATTAAAGAAAAGCTAAGATGTTTTCCAGGAATACTTTTTACTATATTGTTTGAAATCTTCCCACCCTGATTACAGACCATTAATTAAATGCTCCAATGGAACAATAATTGATTTTAGTCACCTGTGGAACAGACAGAACTGAAAAAACACCACCCAATAATGTCCTGTTCTAAAAAAATGGATGGCAATATGTCTGTCAGCTCAACTACCTCCCCCTCCCTGGATGTCCATTTTCATGCATAAATTCTGCACTGTCAGTGGCCTGGAGCTTGTAGAGACATCTTAGCGAGAACTAGACCTCAACTAGCTACATTAACTAGTATGCTACTTCTAACTTCAGTACACACTTAGACAATACTGTGGCTGAAAAGATATTGAGTGGGAAAAGAAAACCTGTTTGGGAAAAGCTGCTGCAAAGAAAAATGCTGAAGGACAGCTGAGGAAGATCAGAGAGCATCGGTGCCTCATCTGAAGCAACAGAAAGGACAGCAGGGTGATGCCATGGTGGACATATTTCTACTTGAATGGTCAGATAATAATATTATGGCCCTGCGCCTGGGCCTGGTCAAGCCCAGCCCATACAGGTGGCATTGGCTTTCCCACTCATCATATGACACAGCTTGGATGAGAATCAATACCTCCACATCTGAGAGCATGGTCTAAGTCCCAAGTGGAGGAGTTCAAGTATATCAGTGTCTTGTTCATGAATGAGAGGAGTATGGAAAGGGAGTTCAACACAGATCTGTGCAGTCAGCAGTGATGAAAATTCTGTGAATTGTGAAGAAGTAGCTGAACTGAAGGGAAAAGCTCGTAATTTACCAGCTGATTTATGTTCCTTCAGTCACTTCTGATGTTGACAGAAAGAACAAAATAGCAAATACAAGCAGATGAAATGAGTTTCCTTTGCAAGGTTTCTGTGCTCTTTCTTAGATATAGGATGAGGAGCTCTGCCATCCAGCAGGGCCTTAGAGTAGAACTGCTGCACCTCCACATCATGAGAAACCAGACAAGGTGGCTTGATGCCTCCCTGGGAGGTTTCTGAGCATGTCCAATAGGGAGGAGGTCCCTGGGCAGACTCAGGACACACTAGACTGGCCTGGGAACTCCTCAGGATCCACTCGGAGGAGATTGAATAAATGGCTAGGGAGAAGCAAGTCTGGACAATAATGCTAAGGCTACTTCCCCAGCTACCCCATCCAGAATAACAGAGTGCTGATGAATGGAGTATATGTTGTCAAAAAAGGGAAAAAATATACTGTTTTAGCTACAATTCAATTTGGAAATTATTACAAATAAAACCATCAGTTTAAATTTTAGCTATAAAATGTAGATGTCCTGTGATTTCTGTGTCAATCTTAACATAGATAGATGTGTCATTAAATGATAAACTATATACTGAACATAAAAAATTCCCTCAATAAAATGTTTCAGATTTTTGTTGTTTGTTCAATTTAGAGATTAATATGCTGAATTTCCAAGAAAATCCAAAATGTTAGTTGATGTTTCCTTACCTCAATTGAAATGATGTGGTACTAAAAATAAACAAAAAGAGAAAAAAAACAGAAGTTTTTATTCAGTTTCTTTATGCTTCTTCATAACAGCTTCCACATATATTTCTTGCTTTAAAAATGCAGATGTTTTAATGCAGTTATCACAAAGATTCAATCTTCCATGGTAATTTAACAACATGAAACAGAAAATACTCTTTTAATATGTAACTAAAGTTTAATTACATCAGCTGCTGTGGACATGTCCCAAATGGACTGTGTGGTACAACTGTAAACGGTCCTGTTATCATACAAAGTACTTTACACTTAAATCTACAGTACTCACCAGCTGACTTGCAGGTCTAAACCTTTTGTCCAGTGAGACCACTCTGAAATGTACTGAGAGAAATTACAGTATTAAATGTTGACATTCTTTCTGCAGCAATGCAGAAGATCCTTGCAGCTTACAAAAACTAACATCTTCTGTCCTCCTAGAAAAACATCAGTTTATTCAGGAAACGCAAACAATATAAAATTTGTTGATTTCCTGGTAGAATGAAGTACCAGACAAGGTTAACCACTTCTGCCATGGGATCTTGATAGATTTGTGTCAGGGGACTGTCTCCTATAGAGTACCATTTCTTTGTATGTGGATTGGGGCTGCCACAATTAGTCGACTAGTCACGATTATGTCGACTATTTTAATAGTCAACAACTAATTTAATAGTCAAAGCTTCGTTATTTTAAAAAGATTCCTGCGTCTCCCAAACCCTCCGAGCGGTCGCACGGCGCTTTGCGCCCGGCACCCCCTCCCACCACCAGCACAGCGA